>CATIWR010714718.1:0-110381 GCA_949677035.1 Omphalea diandra | reverse complement strand
CTCTCTATGCCTAAATCCCCATCAAAGCATCTTTTCTTCTCACTTAGAAGTAGTACAAGTATAATTTTTTCTTTCTGTTGCATAAGTATGCTGCAGAATATACAAAAGAATTAATGTTCAAGCAACAAAAAGAATAAGGTTCTTCATGTGTGCTAGATGTTCAATATTCCTTGCCTACTTGCCATCATGTCCCGCAATACGTCCGACTCAAAGTTTTGAGAGAAGGAATATACAAGCTGAGGAAAACAGCACAGCTCCAGAAAAACAGGCAAGATCCAAACTAGTAACTAGAGGTATATTCTTGAATTTCTCAAGCAATCCCACTTGAAGTATCATCATAACCGCGTGCCCAATTCTTGACTTGGCTTGTGAAACTGACTCCACTTGCATCCATGTTGGAAGAGACTGAAAGCCATAATAATATCATTTAAAACCTTAACATTTAGCAAATATCAAGGCCAAAGATTGATCATCCTTAACTCTGAAACGAACTCACCTTCAAATAGAAGAGCCCAAAAAAGTTTGATCCGGGCAGCCATGGCCCTTTTCCTTTTGAAGTCTCTGATCTCACAAAGATGACATACAGCCGAACCCCAAAGATAAGCATGGCTGTTCCTACCAAGAACATGTCTGCACAAGAAAACAAGGACACAGTAGATCAGCAATAGAACCATCTAGGTGCTAGCAGAAGAAAATTAACACTAATCAGTAGATCATGTAATGTACCTATGGCCTCTATAAGTAGCTGCACCACATGTCCTTGATCTGAGCTGTGAGATAAGCTACTAAAATATTGAAAATATGACTCTAGAATCAGAAAGCAACCCTGCAACGTGATGTCAATACTGTCTTCATCAATGTTGAAGAAATACAATAAAAAGTAGAAGTCTAATTTCCTTATATTCTTTTTCCTCCACAAGTCATAATAATAACAATAATTAACCAAAAAAAAAAAAATAGTAACAATAACAATACTGATTTACCTCCAAAAAACACAATACTGAACTAAGTAAGGATCCCCCGACGGCAAATAAAGTAAAGAACCGGCAATCAATTATAGCCTGCAGAATGCACATAGAAAATAAATATGCTTATTGTTAACTTTATATTTATGTATAACGATTAAACAAAAACAAAATGGATGCAAGTGTTTCCTCTGTGAGTTCATGTCAAGGTCAAAGAGTCAATCATGAAATCTTGCAGGTATCTGCACACGCTGACGATATGAGAGTCATTTTCTTTTTCTTTATTGTTCTTCATAGTCAACGACCAATTGGAAATAATGTCCCAAATAATTACTTAAAGAAGGTACAAACAAAGTACAAAAATTTCACAAATATGATTCCATTAAATATAAAGATTCAAACATGCATCAGCCAAAGTACGAATGATACCATACGAACCTTTTCAATGAACATCTGGACCTGTAATTTCAGCGGCTTTAGTTTAACAGCTGGCTTCAACACCTTAAACACAGCATTAGTAACAGTTACTAGCAAATAACCCAGATCTATTAACCCTTCATTAACCCGTGGTTCTGCAGTGATCAAGCTCTCCGCCGTTCCCACAGATACTTTCAGTGCAGCAGCCGTTGATTTCCTTTTATCTGTACCATCTCCTGAGACCACCTTCTCCCCACCCAATCCACCAACACTAGCTTTCCCAATGCATCTCACGGTGGTAACAGATGAAGAAGTTGAACCACCAGGAGGAGGAGGATGGACATGAGGCAGAGGCCTACACGAACGTAAAAATCTTGTGGTTGCCATTGATTCTTGTGTATTGGCCTAACAGGAGTTTTTATAAGACTTTTAGCCACTTGGGTTCGGTAGCTCCTGGTGCTCTTATAGAGAGTGTGAAAAAGAGAAGATTCGAAGCATATTAGCTAGAGAAGATTGTCTCTACGTGGGCAGGAAAGGAGGTGCGAATTAGGCTTCTTTTTAGGGGGGATTTTTGGCTTTTTTCCCCTCATTCATTTCTCCTTTTCTTCGGAGAGGTTAGTTTGGTTTCGATTTTGTTGAAATTTTCATCGCACGTGACAGTTTTTTGAGTCCTAGTTTCCGCCAGCGTGTGGGGCCAAGAGAGTTGTGATCCGAACACGTGTCAAAGTGTATCATTTCAGGGACTTTTATTGGCTGTCCTCTAGTCGTCAACAGCTTGGAAAAATGTTTTGTTTGATTCTGCCCAAACTTAAACACGCCTCGTGGAACAGTAGTCGGCGCACATTTGAAACGAGAAACAGCGTTGGTGCATTGCTAAAGTAATTTGTCTCGATCTACAATCAAAATACTATTTATATAATTAAAAATTAATTTTATTCAATTAAATCCCTCGAATATAATTATTATTTCAAAGAACATGATCTGATAAAAAAATTTGGATCATTCCATTCTTACTTAATGATTAATATTGATTTTATTTATTTCATAATTATGTAAATTAAATTTAAAGTATTATATCCCCGTTAGTTGTTTATAGATTTTATATAATTTTAAGATTTTAACTCAATAAGATTATATTAATTGAAACAATAATCATATTTAAATGATTTAATTAAATGAAATCAATCTTTAATAATTATACTAAAATTTTAATCATAATGTAATAATGATTCACAAAAATAACCCTGCATTGGTTATTAGAACATAAATATGATAAATTCCTATTAATTTTCCATTAGCAAGAAATGATCCTCTAGTTGATGCCAATTATGTCAACTTTTAGACCGGAAATTAATTGAAATAATAATCATATTTAAGTGATTTAATTAAATAAAATCAATCTTTAATAATTATAATAATGATTCAGATAAATTACCCTGCATTGGTTATGAGAACATAAATATGATAAATTCCTATTAATTTTCCCATTAGCAAGAAACGATCCTTTAGTCAACTTTTAGACCGGAAATTAATAATTTATTATTTCAAACATGAAAATGAAATTTACGGTTACAAAATATACACATGCATATGTAGCCACAAAATTTGAAATAACAGGTAATGCTTCTTCGTCTGCAATCACATTTTGTCTCTATTGATCTTTATATTCTACTACAACAGCAAAAATGAATAGCAATTAACTTTAAATTTTACGGGAAAGACATGGAAATGAATCTGTAAAATGATGCCCATTAGTATAAATCAAGTTCTAGACTTAATTTAATCTAAGATTTTGAAGCAAAGCACTCTTGGTCCAATTTCAATTCTAGACTTAAATTTTAATCTAAGATTTTCCAGCTAAAACATCCATCAAATAGAATAATAAAATATATCTTTGAAGTAATCAAATAATATTAAGTGATGACCTTAACAACCATTTGTTTTTGTTCTTCATTTTTATCCATACCTGAAAAGTAAATAAAAAAAAATTGACCAGTGATTATTTATATGCTCAAATCAAATGTAAAGAAAATGAGTTAAGGCAACAAAACTGGTTAATTACATATAAAATTCCTCCATTGGTTATCATTACCATTTCTCATCTTTTCATTTTTTTGCCCTTTGGTTGGTGCAAGAAATGAAATGAAATAAAATTAGGAAAATGAGTGGAGAAGAAAAGAAATTAAATTAGATTTCTTTTCTATTGTTTGAATGTTTATTTCAAAATGGAAAAGAAAATAAATATTTCCTATTTAGTTATTAAAAAAACTACATTTATTTTATAGGAAATTACTCTAAGAAAATTTGCAGATAAAATGTGGTGTTTAGTTAAAATATTTTCCATTCAGAGAATTAGATTCCAATTTCTTAATTTTTCAAATTTATGACTATTGGTTAGAAAACATATGTTGGATGTTTTTCTATTTTCTTTTGTTATAGATTATTATGTTTTCGAAATAGGAAAATACGGAATGCTTTCTTCCATGTCTTTAAATTTTAACTTGCATAATCTTAATTTATTTACTTATACTCAAAGCCTTTTTATTACTTGACAAATCTCTTTTAACTTATCTTTAAATTCATAAAAAAAAAAAAAAGTATCCTTCGTGTCTGCAAAAATGCAGGATTTAAATTGAAAAAGTGTTATATTTACATGATTATACTATAAAGGACAACTATTTTTCAATTCAAAAAAAATTATTACTTTTTTTTTTTCCAACATACAAACCTCACCCATCTTTAAAAAAGAAAACACTACTTTCAATATACTAACGATGATGTAATAATTTATTAGTTAAATAAAATAATATAAATTTATTTTATGCTGAAAGGAAATTTTAGGTTTTACACGAGAGTTTTGTAGGAGATGAAAAAGAGGTTAATAAAAATAAAATAATGAAATAAAATGGAATGAAATGAAAAATAATGAAATATTAATTACTTTTATCTTTTCTGAGAGTTTTTAAAAAATAATATAGAGTTAAAGGAATTAATAATATTAATTTTATTTGAGAGTTTCAAAATATGAGAAGAGTTAATTAAAAAAATATCAAATTGATATTTATATTCAAAATGTAAAATATTACACTGCTACTTTTGAGGTTATATTTATCTTGCAATGTATTTTATTTTTAACACTTTTTTCATCTCATTGACTATCTCTAGGAATGTAAACGAGTCGAGTATTGCTTAAGGTTGGTTCATTTATAAACGAACCAAACTCGAGTTGAGTATTTAAAAATCATTTAATGAACAAACCGAATTTGAATCGAATATCATCAAAATTACATAAAATTTATAAGCCTTGAGATTAATCAAGTTGAAATTTTTTATTAAAATTAAATTATAAATAAAATTATTAATAATTTTTAAAAATAAGATTTCTATTTTAAAAACTTAATATATTTATTAATATTTACATAAAAAATTAGATATTATATTATAAATGTAAATTACAGTATGAAATATATAATATTTGCTATATATTTTCAATTAATATATTTTTAAAATGTATGTTTATACAATTATATTTATTATCGAGTTGGTTCACGAAATTATTAGTCCAGTACTGATGAACTTGATATTAACTTATTAAATTAATAAGTCGAGTTCGAGCTTGATTTTAAAGCTCATTTAATAAATGAGTCGAGTTTCGAATAACTTGTGAGCAGATTTGGTTCATTTACCTTCTCCTCCCAATAAAATTATACTCCAAACAAAATTAAATATTTACATCCATTTTCATTTTATTCTTTTAACACCTACTACTCACTCACATGCATTCTGTTAAGTTTATTTCTCTTGTTTTCCTTACTCATTTAAACCCCCAAGTAAAAGAAATTTCTCTTCATTTCCACCGTACCAAAACAAGGTCTATTATTACTTGGCCAAACTAAAGCACATCGTAATTCCAAAAACAATCCCAGCCCTGACCTAATGCGCCATCTATCAACTTTGGTTTATCCGCCTCAGGCCTCTCACACTGCCTGCGGGAGACTAAACATGAAAACCCTCCTAAACTATTTGAGATTGTGATTAATAGGCACATGCTTTTCCCATCTCTTTTATCTCAAAAATTGTTGCGCAAGTGAATATGATTTTTGCGGTACCAACTTCGAATTTCAGCTTCATACCAAAATGGCCAACAAACGCGCACCAGCCTCGATCTCGTGAGATACTCGCCTTTAGCCAAAAAGGATTTGATTTTATCTCTACAAATCCAGACGATTGGAGACCGTAAGTTTCTGCAATCTCTGTCACACATTTTCACAAACACAATGTAGACAATTCGCATTCTAAGATGGTGGTGTTTGCAGGTGCGAGCTTTTCGATCTGGGTAAACAGCTAGTGCCATATGGGAATGCATGGAATTGGCAGAAACACATCGTTAAAGAAAAAAGGGTTTTGATTGAAAAAAATGAAGAATGCTCAGATACTCTGATCGTTCTGCAACATCATCCTGTTTATACATTGGGTGCGGCTAGTTCTGTAGGATACCTAAATTTCGACGTAAATGATGCCCCTTTCGAGGTTTATCGAACTGAACGAGGAGGAGAAGTTACATATCATGGGCCTGGCCAGGTATGTGAAATTATCTGGTTATGCATGTAAATCAATCGCTGCTCAAATCGTTGTGCTATTTATTGTAGGTAGTTATGTACCCAATTATCAATCTTCGAAATCACAAGATGGATCTTCACTGGTACCTGAGGGCACTTGAGGAAGTGGTCATTCGTGTCCTTTCCTCGGTCTTCTCTATTGAGGCTTCCCGCATTGAGGGTTTAACTGGAGTTTGGTTTGGTATGTTCTTTGTCCTTCGCTTATGATTTCGTTTCAGAAATTTTGATCCCCTTGCTGTATCCACTTAATCCATTAACTTAAAACCATCTCTATACGATAAAAGCATAGTTGGATGTTGTAGAAATCATAATGAATCAACTATGGCTTCTACTCTATCTGAAATTTGTTAAATTTTGGTGTGGGAAATTGCATTGAAACAATTGGAGAACTTCACACAGCACCTGTTGTTTTGAACTCAAACAGAGTATGAGTTCCATCCCATACGATACATCAAGATTCCTCTGATCACCTGTTTGTATGTGAGGAGAGAAGAATAATGTTTGTGTGGTGTTAGCATTATTTTGAATATTTTGTTCAATAATCTATGCCAGGTGATCGGAAACTGGCTGCAATTGGGATAAAAGTATCTCACTGGATAGCATATCACGGTCTGGCATTGAATGTAACCACGGATTTGACACCCTTTGATTGGATAGTGCCGTGTGGGATCAGGAACCGAAAGGTTGGAAGCATCAAGGGGTTACTACAAGAAGTCTGGTCGAGTAGTGGATGTGAAAATGTAGATATGAATCGATTTGATGATCTCCATCTGATTGATATTACTTACAAATCTTTAATCAGGGAATTTTCTGAATTATTTCAGCTTAAAATATGTGATAAAAACATAATTAGTTTGGAGTATTTGGAAAATAAACCAGAGATATCTCACTGATGGGTTGTAACTGGCTTATTTTTAGAAATTTTCATTTTATTCGTTAAATACCTTATATTCTGATCTGACCATGCATAATTCAAGAATAGCATAGCTTTGTGGGATGTATAAGAAGGCGTCCTACTGTAGCGTTTGGGATCCATTCTCCAATGAATCCATTATAACTAGCTTTTAATTTAGGGTTATTTAATCGCTTAGTAAAACAGCTTTAGGGACCACTTTACATTTTGAAAAACTCTTGCATTCTAAAATTTGGCTCGCAAAATTTTCTCAATGCGCACAGATGCCACTGGCTAGTTCCAGGTCAAGAATCCTAGCAAACTTCTCTGTCATATAAATCGATGATAACAAATGGGATTGGACATTACTTGATTTAAACAAGAAGATATTAGTTCCAAGGAGGAGCAAGCCTTTAAATAAAGAGATAAAGGACTATGGGCATGAGAAACTATCATTAATTTAAGCAATATCATCGGCAAGATGGCGTCACTCGTCACTCGTTCATCAGCTGCTAGAAAGCAGCATCTGCATAATCCCTTATGGCAAAAATTAGAAACTTGTGCCTAAGTATTCCGGATTTGATTCCTCCTTGTAACTTAGATAAAATAAATAAATAAATAAATATTTACATATAACATCAGGCGATATCTTATCGGTTCAATTACAAATAACCTGGACAAGTAAAATGTGAGATTGCTTTAACGCTGAATTCCACCAGGCAGTTAAGAGCACATAAACTTAAAAATTAAACCGACTCTAAGACAACTATAGAACACAATGCCTAATCTATCTACTAAGAAACTTGCTGTGAATTGATCATAAATCAGTGCAATCATGAACATTAAGTTTTCACTGTGAACTTTATGTGACCAAAATTTCACAGAACTGAAAACAGAACCACATTGACGCAATCATTGAACTTGCACCAGCCATTTAGCTAACTTGTATGTGCAGATATTGAATGGGCATGAAAAACATGAAAATGGAATGTACAACGACTATTACAAACATCAGTAGTTCTCCGCTACAGGTCTAGAGGGAAAAAGCCTTAAGAAAAAGGTCAACAGTGACCAGAGGCAAACCACACCCAGGACTTGAAAGGTCACAATCATAACAATTAAGGCATTGTTTCTTTCCACCAACTGTGCAGAATTAGGAAGGTTTCTCATGGCGAACATCAATTTCTCAATAAAATGAGCAGCTTTGGTTAATTGATAGATTCTATAAACCTGCAAAACCAATTCAAATTATCAAACCTTAAATTCTGGCCTCAGAATAACTTATTGCATTTAATAGGAAATGTATACCTCAAATATAATAGGGATTAGAGGCCAGCAAGATGATCCACGCTGGTCCAAACGAATCTCAAAAATACGTTGAGCTATGCAGCCAACTAAGAAGGGAGCCACAGAAACCAGGGCAGGTAGCCCAAGAACTGGCCAAGTTAAATACACAACAAAAAGCGGGACAACAACTTTACAGCCCATGGCAAAGAAGGCAGATGTCAAGTATCCTCTAAGACCTGTAATGAGACCCCACCTCTTTGGGCTAAATTGCAGATACGGCCTCTGAATTCGGTCAGTTACAAGCAGGAACATTGTAAGACCAATATAAAACATTGCCTCAAAAGACAATGATGACACAATTTCTGCAAAATGATTAGAATGAATATGTCAATGGAATTCTTTTTGTTGATTTACATACATAAACAATGCACAATCCCATAGATATGGAAGTACTAGATCAAAACTATGATTTTTCTTCCCTGGTGATTTTTAACAATAACCAGCTTGGCTCGCATCAACGCCTTTAAAAAGACAGCAAAAGTCAACTATCTTTTGTACAATATCTGCCGGTAAAGACTCCTGTTGCTACATAACAGAAACCAGCAATATATCTAATAAATTGCAAAGCCATATGACATGGGGTCTAGTAACCAATATCTTCCCCGCCCCCTCCCCAAGAAAAAAAAGAAAAAAAAAAAAACCAGGAAAGGAGAGCAATTCCAACCAACCAGAAATCCAAATTTGCATAATACTACTGAAATATGGGACCTGAACTAACAGAGAAACAACAGGACTCTGAAATTTGAAATCTAGTTAAGTTATAATCATGGTCAAAACAAGAGAAATTTGGTTTGCAAGCAGGCCATACTTCATATCTGACATTATTGACGCCTTTTCAAGATTAACAACACATAAATAGAATAGACATCATGCCCTGAGGAAGGTACCCCACTAGTCATTTCATATCATGTGTCACAGTCAGAACACAGAAACTCAACTTACAACACAAACAACAATGGTGCAAGCTAAAGCAGGGAAATATATCAATACAGGGGTTTGATAATAAGTATACCTACAAGAAGCTCATCCTTGAAGAAAGCCTCAATTGCATTTGCAAGGAAGAATTGAGGAACCACCAGTGATGATATCAAAGCGACTGGTGCCATAACCCAAACAAGTGATCCTTTCTCTTCATCAAAAGGCGCTGAAACCAATTTCCCTTCTTCTACAGATTTATAGGTCAACCCATAAAAAGAAACAGAGCCCGATTTACCTTGAAATGGCTCCGACCCATTAGAAGTACCAGAATCTTCCCTAACCGAAATCTTCAACTTTGGGTTTCCACTTGGTTTAGAACCAGAAGCGCGTATTACAAATCCTCTTTTCACGCTTGACAACGGTATCCCCTTAATTGCATTATCCAAAACCAGACATCAGATTAAAGATGGCAGGATGAAGATTCAATCAACTCTAATTTTAAAGAAATGTACTTACAATTTGATGAAAAGAGAGATGATTTGCTGATGATAATCTGAGTTTAGGAACAGTAAGTCCCCGACAAACTGATTGCAGTTCCATAGTTTTCGGAGGAAGCGCATCGGGGTTTCTGAATTAATCTTGCGGTGCTAAGCGTTAAACCCTAAACGGCTCTTCCTTCCCCCAAACTCTTGATAATGCCAAATCTGTAACTGGTTCCTAGTCCAATAGAACGGAGGCTCAGGAGCCGAGTTCGGCCCATGTTTAATAATGGATCAAATTTAATGAATTTCAATTGAGATTCATATTTTGTCCATTTGTCCTCTGTTTATATATATGGGGAAAAAACATCTGCAACTTGACACTTTTAATTATACAGAACTCTCAATTTTGCATGACCCCAAAAGCCCATTATTTTCATAATTTTTTAGAAGACAAATATAAAAACTTTACATACATATATATATATATATATATATATATATATATATATATAGTTCAATAAAAATTATATCTATTGTACAATGAAAACATGGGATAATGTGTTGAGTTGGGGTTTCATTCGAGAAACGCTCCATGAAGCTCATCTTTTGGCTGCTTGGGTTGATAGGATCATGGAATGTGTGGGTTCAGCTTCCATGCGGATTCTTTGGAATGGGGATATGTTGGATGCTTTTGCTCCTACTAAAGGAATCCACAAGGGGAACCAATCTCTCCCTATATCTTTGTGCTGTGTATTGAGCGTTTAGTCCACTGTATCATGAGATCGGTTGATTCAGAGGAGTGGAAGCCTACCCAGATTCATAGAAGGAGCCCGAAACTTTCTCACTGTATGTTTGCTGACATATTATTTGCGGAGGCTTTTATCAATCAGATTCATGTGCTGAAGACAGTCTTAGATACCTTATGTCAGGCCTCGGGCCAAAGAGTTAATTTTCACAAGTCCTACTATTGTTTTTTCAGCAAATGTTAGGATTATCTTGCTGCAGCGATCTCTGGCATTGTGAATATTAAACGGGCGAGGGATTTTGATATGTATCTGTGTTCTCCGACAGAGGGGGGAAGATTGAGCAGTAAGATGTGCCAATTTGATATTGATGGCTGGATGGAAAGCTACGCATTTATCCATAGCTGGAAGAGTTACTCTTGCCAAATCAGTGATTGGGGCCATCCCTTCCTATATAATGCCGACTTGTGTTCTTCCTAGTAGCGTGTGCGATGAGATTGAAAAGATAACTAGGAAGTTTATTGGGGTGGTGTAGATGGTGGAAAGAAAGTCCACCTAGTGAACTGGAAAATTCTTACTATGCCAAAGGAGGTTGGAGGCTTGGGTGTCCATAGTAGGAGAGAAGCCAATTTGGCGATGTTTTCAAAGTTGGGCTGGAGACTTCTTTTGGACCCAGAGGCGATTTGGAGTAGATTGATCTGGAGTAAATACTTGGATAATGTGGTGACTATTACTGAGTTCAAGATGAAGAATGGTGCTTCCCATGTCTGACAGGGTCTCTCTAAGATTTCCCACTCTTCTTTAAGCATGTTTCGAAGTTGATTGGAAATGGGATGCTCACTCGGTTTTGGCAGGATGTTTGGGCACTTGGGGCTCCTTTTTTGTCCTTTGCCACTCAGCATCTGTCTATTGAGGAGCAGGGTAGATCAGTTAGAGATTACTGGGAGGATGGTGAAGGTTGGAAGATGGGTAGTTTGCGGAGTGATCTGCCGGAGGACATTATCCAGCACATCCTTCCTAATGTGCTTAGTGAGGAGAAGACATATCATGATTCCTATGCTTGGCAGTTGACGAGTTCAGGAGTTCTTTCAGTCAAGTCTGCCTATGTAGCAGCTTTGAACCAGGAGAATTTTACTACATTTGATTCGAAGATTTGGGATTTGATTTGGAAGTTGCAAGTTCCCCACCGAATGAACACGTTCTTGTGGTTGGTGGTTCATAGAAAAATCATGTGTAATGAAGAACGTAAAAAACGGGGCTTTATAGAAGATGCGGGATGTTCGTTATGTAATGCTTCTTGTAAGTCAATTCTCCATATTCTTCAGGATGGGTGTTTGGCGGAGTTTTGGCTAATGTTTTTAAATCATGAGGATTGAGTTCATGATTCTCAGCTTTCCTTGCATTATTGGATTTTATTCAATCTTAAAGCTTGTAAAAGCCATGGTTATGATCATGAGTGGCCTATTATTTTTGCTCATGGAGTGTGGTATTTATGGAAGTGGAGGAATGAGTTAATTTTCAAAGGTGTTGTTTTGCCTTTGGAAATCCGAGTGGATTGGCTTAAACAACAGGCAGATTTGCCTGGGATTGTCCTGCTTCGGGGTGTTACAAGTTAAATACGGATGGGGCTTCTCGCGGTAATCCGTGGCCAGCGTATGGGAGAGTCGTCCTTCGTGACAACAATGGTAAATGGTTGATGGGTTTTTCGGTCAATATAGGCTTCTGCTTTTCTGTGATGGCTGAGCTCTGGGCAGTTTACGAAGGTTTGGAGCAAGTCTGGCATTTAGGTTTTAAGAAGATTATTTTAGAGGTAGACTCCAAGGTGGTGCACGACATGCTTATTCGCAATTGGAAGGGACAAGGAAAAGTTGGTATCCTGCTAAAGTGCTTGAGAGTGTTATCTTGGGATTAGGAGGGTCAAGTATCCCATGTGTAATACGAAGGTAACAAAGCTGCCGACTTGCTAGCAAATTTGGGTTTCAATCTCCATCAAGGGCTGCATATTTGAATGTCCCTCTAGATGAGCTTCGTGGCCAGTGGATTGATGATAGGATTGGCGTCGCTTGGCCTAGGTCCATTACTTCGTAATGTTGGGTTTCCAGCCCTCCCTTTTATAAAAAAAAACATAGGATATATATATATATATTACTTGAGAAAATTTTATCATTTACTAAACTAATTATTTGAGAAATAATCGATTATGAATTATATAATTTAGCTATCAAATTATTTAATTTAAAAATAGCTAAAAATTACAATTAAAATATTTTTAGAAGGGAACAAAATAGTAATTGAAACATTTAAGCTAATAGTATATATGTGTTACATATTTAAAATTAAAATTAATCATAAATACAAATTCACAAATAAATAAATAAATAAAATCCACTTTACTCAAGAGTAACGCATGTATTAATATTTTTCGGGATATTTCAACATGCTATTTTCAAGGTGAAATGATGGCTTATCAAAGATTTACAGCAATATAATATTGTTAATTTGTTTGGAATGAATATTACATGTGTGCATTATTTTTTATAATTTTAAAACCATTTTAATGATAAACTAATATTTTTGAATGATAATAGTTGATCATCGCAACATATACGATGAATTATATTAATTTCAAAGATGTCAGATTGTATTATTTTAAATTTTAGTATAATATGCAAAATAAATTGCCAAATTAATTGCTAGTCTCACGAACATATCAAATTGAATAATTAAATCAGAAAAGCACCAAACCACCATTGTATTCGCTTCGCAACAAACCAAATCAAATTCTCATTTTTTCAATTGCTCTATTATCAATGCGACTTAATGCTCTCTCTTATACTCTTCATGTTTCATAATAAATATTGTTTAAAGTTTTTGTATACTCTTCATGTTTCATAATAAATATTGTTTAAAGTTTTAGTACATATATTAAATATTATATTTAATAGATATTATTACATATAAAAAATTATATTATTTTTAATTAATTATTTTTATAAATTATTATGCACTCTAAAAAAATAATTATTATGAAAGAGAAAAAATATTAAATTGAAAAAAATTAATTAATATTCATTAAAAATTATAAAATATCAAGTATTATAAAATAAAAATTTCTCTCTAAAATGACATTTATTTTGAAATAGAGAGTAATAATTATATCTATTCATAGTTTCTCTTTTTGAATACACCTATTTAGATATTAAGAGAAACTTGCATTTTTGAACTTATTTTTATTCATAAAAATATGATCCCTGTTAGTTTTATGAAAAGGTACAAACTTTAATTAATTATTACGAACCAACTGGAACGAACTGCAATAGCCATACCAACCAAAACCCATGGCTTGTTATTAAAAAAAAAGGACAGAGTCATGCTCATACCATTTGAATGTGATTATAAAGAAAAGGCGAAAACACATATTTTTACCCCTTAAAATTTTCATATTTATATGGGAAAGTCATTGAACTATTATTTGTATATGTTGAATGCTTAAACTTTTGTTTTTCATATTATTGAAGGTTTTTTTATTGTCTATCAGATCAATATATACAAATAATAATTGAAAATTTTATTAATATAAACATGAAAAGTACAAGCAGCAAAAATATGTATTTTACCGAATGATCATGATGATAATAAATAATGATAACTTGATTAACTAATTAATTAAAATTAGAACAATAATAATTAAATAAGTTGTTTGTCTCACTGGAAAAGCACTAAATCTTTTAGTAATGATTCAAATCTACATTCAAAAAACTGAAGAAAAGTGAAATAAAACATATAAAACTTTAGTCAGTATCATTTTTGTTGTTTGATCTAGCTAATATATTGTTAAAAGGATATTTTGATCTTCTCTCTCTCTCTCTCTCTCTCTCTCTCTCTCTATATATATATATATATATTCAGATCGATTAATTGATTAGTTTTCAATTTAATTAATCTGATTGGTATAATTAATTCAATTTATCTTATTTATTTATTTTTATTTTATTTTTTTAAGAGTTTTATCTTAAATTTATTATTTTATTTTTAAATTTTAGTAATTTAAGATTAATTATTTACTAATATATGATAATATACTATTAAATCTATTCTGCATATTATATAAATTTCAATCCATATTACATTGTAACACTATATCTAATGGAATATTCATAATCGATAAAAATATAAAGTCATTAAAGAAGATTCATAATAAAAATGTAATCTTGATTTGAAAGCTAAAATAATTTACAATAATTAGTAGTATTGAGATCAAATTCATATTAATACTTTATATTATAAAATTATTTTTTTATAAATATTGTATGACTATTTTAAAAAAAAATATTTTATACTATTCTCAAAAAAATTATTGTTGAAGAATGAGTCAAATGTTGGAATATAATATTAATATGCAATATCGACATCTAAGAATCAATGTTTTCGAAATTAGATTAGTCGGTGAACTAGTTAGCTTATTGATTTTATGTTTAATCGGTTCGATCAATTTGATTGATCAAATTTAATTGATACAATAAATAAAATTTAAAAATGTTATTAAAATAGTTTTTAAAAAATAAAAATATATTAAAAATATATAAATATATTTATAATAATTAAACTAAAAATAATCTCCACTTAATCGAGTCATGTTCCTGATATGATTTTTAATTTTATTAGTATGACCAGTTAATTAAATTTAATTTTCAAAACATTGTAAAAAACAATTACTTAACAAATATGGCCGTGGATTTTTTTTTATAAACATATAATAATTAAGACAATATAAAAATAACTTCACTAAAAATTTTCAACAAAAATAATATTACTATACAATAAAAATTGAAATTCATATGATAATCAAACTATATTTGAGAGATGGCGGTTAATAATCTATTATAATTAAATGATTAAATCTTAAATCACAAAATTCTCATTAAAAATAAAAATTTAATTTACAAAAAGAGAATATAGAGTAATTTTAATAAAAACTTTTTATAAATAAAAAATAATAAAATAGCGTAACAATACTCGTTTTATTGAAAAGTTAAAGAAAATAAAACGAAAAAAATTTACCATTGATAAAATAATTTGATGATCATTCTATATCAATAAAAGTATATAGTTACTTTGTGAGAATTAAAAAAAAAATTATAGCTATAGTTTAAAAAATAAATACAAAAATTGTCATGCCTGATGAATAGACATCTCTACTTGATTTTTTTTTCCTTTTTTTGTTTGAGCATATCTTTCCTTGATTTTTCAGATACGTCAATTAGTGTGAGCCTCATATATTTTTATCATAATTAAATAATTATTATTATAATTTAAAAATTATATAAAATTATATATCTATTTTGTTAAGGTACATTAACAAGTAATTCTATTAATAAAATGGGATTTTCACTAGTCAAAATCTGAAAAGTAAAAAAAGTACTGCAATAAATAGTCAAATTTCTAAAGCAATGTCAAAAATATACAGCAATAAATTGCAAAATTTCAAAAGAACGTACTCTTACTATTCATCAAGAATTTTATTTTCTTCCGCCTTTTTCCCATTGTTACTACCCATATGATATACTAAGCAAAATGACATCCTTGTCTTTATCTTAATTTAATTTTTTTTTTTAAAAAAAAAGGAAATACACTTTCCGCAGTACCATTTCGGCTGTTGAAACTTCCATAAAACGCATAAACATTTCAATGACCAAAATTTAGTTTCATCATCTAATTTTAATATATGGTGTGGATGAGGAAGAGGTCAGCGATGGGGTTTGTTGAGAATTCCAAGTCCTTCTTTGAAGGCTCTGATAAGATCTTGGTCTGTCATGGAGTCGATAAGATGTAAGCCGCACAACTTTTCTCCTTCTTCATTTTAAATTTTAACTTTCTTGTGGCATTTATAATTTAGATATTGGGTGGGTATGTTGCATAATAGCAATGTTGATTGATGGCTTTTTTTTTTTTATTTTTGGCTCCATTTAGAATTTAAACTTTTTTTTTTTTTTGGCTTTCTTGAGGCATTTAGAATTTAGATATTGGGCGAGTGGTTGATGGTCTTTGTGTATTATTGACAATGGCTTCTCATGGGACAGAGCCGGCACCAGAGTAAAGGTGCTAAAACTCACGCCTAGGTTCCCATAAAAAAACAAAAAAGTCCTTAATTAGAAAAAAATGATGCATCAAAAAAAGCTCTGAAAGCCCTTTTTTTAACTATCCAAAAAAATATATTTTGAGCTTCAAAATAGATCTCAAACGACTCGAGATTTTTTTTTTAACTATTAAAGGAAAAAAATTGAATATCCTAAAAAAAGCCCCCAAAAAAGCTTAAGAACTCAAAAAATTAGTTCTTTACTTTTAACTATTAAAGAAAAAAATTAGACCTTTTTCTTATAGACTATTTTTCTTATCTAAAGTTACATTTTTAGTTGATCCTATCTTGCATGAAAGATATGATAAAATAAAGAAAATTACAAATTAAAACTTATTAAGTTTTGGTTTAATATATAGACAGATTATTGTTTATTTTCAAAATTTTTCTGTGCCTATAAACAGCGTATCAACTGTAATGGCAAAACCAGTTAACAGCAGAACAAGAAAGGAATGACAATTAGTAAAATAATTTATGGTCCTGCAAAAATAGTTTATTGACTTAGTCCTAAAAATGCGAGTGTCATTCCTTTTTTAGCCTAAGTATTAAAAAAAAAACTATAAACATCTCATCTAAATAATGAAGAAATAGTTCCATACCGCACTCTTCGATTTAATTATGTTACTGCTTTTTAAATTGTTTTAGTCCTCTTGCTCCAATTTATTGAATTAAGTATAATTTTGTGCCATTATTTTGATTGTAATTCCAATCTTTAACTTTAATTCAAATTTCTATTGTTTATATTTTGGGAAATGACATGATTACCTAAAAACTAATAACCAACGACAAATACATATCAGTCAAATACTATTCTCGTAAAAATTACTTTCTAATTGAAAATTTCAAATTTACATTTTTTTCTTCATTTCCGTAATTAAATCCAATCAACACAAATCTAAAAAAAATAACAATTAATATTTTCTTACTTTAATCATTTGATTTTATCAAATCAAATAATAAAAAGATCTGCTAAACAAAAGAAAATGAATCTTCCAATTTTCATAAGTTTTTTGTCTTCTTCTTCTTCTTTTTCTTCTTGCATGCAATTATAGATTTACAGATCTATTTCAAAGAGAGAAAGTTCTCCATGATATATGTTTCTCTCTCTAAAATATATTTAATATAATTTTTAATGTTTGTTTTATTGTTTATAATAAAAAATCATGAATTTCGGTATATTATTGATAAAAAAATAATTAATAATGAACATATTTTAACTCAAAACCAATTATAAAATAGAAAGAAAATTGAATTGCTCAAGGTTGAAAATGATATTTGCATTTACTTATTATTATACAGTAAAATGTTTATAAATGATTTATTTTTTGTTGATTATTGATTTACAAATGATTTATTTTTTGTTTACTTTGAAAACAATATTTACGTTTGTTTTTATTACACAGTAAAATATTTATAAATGGTTTATTACAGGATTACAAATGACTTATTACTGATTTAAAATTATTAAAAATTAAGTACAGAAAACAGTTTGTATGAAATGTTTATTTTAGGTTTATTTTTGGTTGATGCAACCATCAATAAACAAAAAGAAATAAGAAGAACAATTAGAATATATCCATTATTTTCAACCTCTAATAAATATGATTTTTTCTCTTTTTATGGCTGATTTTTAGTTCAAAATATCATTTATTAACTATTTTTCACCTAAAATATATAAAAACTCATCATTTTTTATATTTTAAACAACAAAAAAAAATAAAAATAATTTTTAAATCTTAAAATTTGTAATTTATATAATTATTTATATTACTATTAATCACAATTAAATCATTAAATGATATTATATTAAACGATATTAAATATGACAACTTTATAAGATTAATGCAAACGTGAAGTGAGAATATAGCTAACTATGAAAATATGGAAAAACAAAAAAGAAAATAGTGTCAATAATTTAAATTATCGTGATAATGAGAAAAAAAATAATGGTGCAACAAAATGAATAGTCCAACAAGTGTAAAATGTAAAGAAAAATAAAAGAGAGCATACAAAAGTAAAGATTAATGTATCATAATTTTTTTTATAAAATATGAGATATCAACGTCTTTACCAAAAAACAAGTGCACCGTGTAATTTTTTTTTATATTTAAATTTTTTTTCCATGGTTTTTAGTTCACTTTTTTTTAAGAAATAAGCTAAAACTTCGAGATTGCATAATCTGTTTTTAATTATGATTGATCATCTGAGCTTTGAAGTTTTAACTACGACAGCGGTCACAAATCTATATCTCTTTTATTTACATTAACAGACTTATGGGTTTGATATTGGAGTAGCATTCTTAGTGATAATTATTTTTGTTTGGGCTATTATTCTATTCTTAAGTTTTACCTAAGTCCAAACTCTCAAGCTCTTGAATTTATTTGTCTGTGTTGAGTTGAGATTTTTTATTATTCACTTATGTAGTTAGATGCAGAACTTTCGTAAAATATAAATTTTAAATTTATTTTTTCTTTATTTTTATTATTTGCGCTTAGTTAAGATTCATTGTGTTATATTTTTATCATCGACATCCTTATCAGTACTGTTAAAAATAAAAAAGAGAGTATCATTTTAGTCAATAAAAGAATTAAAGTGTTGAATTGTATAAAAATTAAAGACTAAAATATTTGGTATAAGAGAGTCAACATATCATTACTATTTAAATCACAACGGTGTAAGTGATTATGAACCAGTATTTGTTCCAATTGCTTTTTTTTAAAAAAAAAAAAAAAAACTTTAAGTACTTTGATAGTATTTTACATAATTTAATTTTAACTAATAATTTATATTCTTTTTAATTGTCTTTTTTTAATATAACCATGATAAAATAATATATGATTAATTAATAATATATTTTAAATAACATTTGAATACTATGTATATATTGTATTTTTATAAAATAATTAATTAAATCGAATTAATTGAGTCAACTAAATTGAAAATTAACTAACCGAATGATTTAGTTATTGATGAAATTTTCAAAACTTTTATGTCTATGAAATTAGTAAAAAAAAATTATCATTACAATAGATATAAAAATAAAAAATATTTTTTAAAATAAAAATATCAATTAAATTATATATGATGAATATATTGATAAATAAAAAAATTACAAGAAATGATATTGCATATGTATTGAAACAAGAAAAAAAGAAAAAAAAAGTGATAATATGTCGTCTCTACGACGTAATAAATAATCATTTATAGATAAATAAATAGACTTTCCTGTTTTAGTGAACGAGGTACAAAGTGCATATTTTATTATTTGTCATTGGGAAACTATAAGAGGATAGGATTTCATGGGTCAAGACAATAAAGAAAAATTAATAAGGTACGTACTGTAACTCAGAGTTGCAAGTCTGATCAACGATGATGGAATATCTTTCTATTTTGTCAACACTTGATGATTCCATTCTTCAACCATGAATGATGCAAATTACACGTAATTTATGGTGTGAACAAAAATTTAGAATTGTTGATTCGTAATAATATATAAAAAAAAAATATAAAAACATTAAAAAACTAAAATCTATCCATAATATTTAGTTAATTATCATTCAGTTGATCAAAGTTATCCGATTCAATTGTCAAATTATTTGTGTGTGATAAATAAATAGATTGGGGGTTCTATATTAGTTAATCACGATCTTCAGTTGAACACAGAGGGATGCCGAAGATTTATTTAAAAAGATGCAGCATTAAAACGTATATCAAATTGAGAGAAGTCCCAAATCAGCAAACCATTTTTATAGCAAAATAATTACGAAAGTTTTGATGATTATTTCAGAAAAAAAATGCTGTGGGGATGCAGTTTGATAATTATTAGGAAAAATGGGACAGGCTGCTGTTGTTAAACACGATTGCTACATTATATCAAGCTGGCATTATTCCGTAAAAAAAAAAAATAAAAAATAAAATAAAAGATGGCATCATTGGATCAATTACACATCCATATGATATGTGGGAAGGAACTCGACTGGTTTAGGTAAATTAGGAAAATTTAATTGCACACCCAAATCACATGCGAACAGAAACAATAAACATGAAGGCTATGTTTGGGAGAAAGAGAGAATTAATGGAAAATAGAGTGTAAGACTCAACTCATATAGAAAAAATAAAATTAAATAAAATCGTGGATCCCATTTTTTATTATCCACTTTACTTATTATTCATCCGTTCCTCTGTCTTTGAAAAATAAAATAAAATGAAAACCTCTCCCTTCACTTACTAAATCAAAATCTCTCACTTTTTTCTTTTTCATCTGAAAACTACTCGTATATATATATTTTTTTGTTGTTATCAGCAAAATCTTATTAGTGATAGCCCCAAATTAATAAATTTACTAATTTTTTAGTAGATTTTTCTTTATCTTTATTTTTAGTATTTTTCTCAAAATTTAAAGAAAAATATGTGAGTTTTTTTTAATTTATTATAAGATAAATTGAAATTTATTTTATATTATCTGAGTTTGATTTTTGAATTAATGCCTTAATAAAATATAAATATATAGATCTAAAACTATTTATTTATTGTATTTTGTATTTTTACAGATAATATGGATCTTTTTATTGAAATGTTGTTTTAATTTCATGGGAGTGCGAGTGATTCGTTCATAAATTTTTTTTAATTTTTCTTTCAATCAAATTCATTCAAAACAATATGAAAGTTGATACGTGATTCACATTATCATTAAGTATGCATATTGATTAATTATAAGTTACAAAATTTTATCAATATTATTGAAAATTTTCAAGAGAACTTATAAGGATAAGATTTTTATAATTCTATTTTGTGATGAATTTATATTTATATTAAATTATATAAATAAGAAATTCATATTTAAAAAAAATAAAAGAATATGAAAAGAAAAAACGTTTGTATTAGTAGACTAGTAAAAAAAAATGCATGCTCTGACGATTCTTTATTGACGCGGGAGCACAATGTTGACCTTGGCTCCCCATCCACTACTACGATAAATAAACATCGACCATAGCTCTTTAGCCACTACTGCCTATCCCATTTGTCTACAAATTCCTCTTTCCAATCTGCACAGGTGACAAATTTCTAAGCCCAACATAAAACCAGTAAAGCTAAAACACTACTCCTAAAATGGCTTCCACTTCGTTGCCTTCTCCTTCCCTGCAACCGCAATTCCAGTCCATCAAGCCTTCCACTCGACGATCATCTGTTGCTCCAGTCTCCGCCTCTGTGTCCGAAACACCATCCATCAGTTCCTCACAGATGGATGCTACTCCAATCGAAGCCTCCAAACTTCCGATTCGCAAGATCCCCGGCGATTATGGCCCCCCCTTCATCGGCCCCATCAAGGACCGACTCGATTACTTCTATAACCAAGGAAAAGATGAGTTTTTCAAGTCAAGAGCCCAAAAGTACCAGTCTACTGTGTACAGAACCAACATGCCGCCTGGTCCTTTCATCTCCTCGAATCCACGGGTCATCGTCGTTTTAGACGGCAAGAGCTTCCCCGTTCTTTTCGACGTAACAAAAGTGGAAAAGAAAGATCTTTTCACCGGCACTTACATGCCCTCCACCGACCTCACCGGCGGCTACCGAGTTCTCTCCTACCTCGACCCGTCCGAGCTTAAACACACCCAACTAAAGAATCTCTTGTTCTACCTCTTGAAGTCTCGCCGGGATTACGTCATCCCGGAGTTCAGTTCCACTTATACCAAACTCTTTGAGGGCCTGGAGAAGGATCTAGCGTCAAAGGGCAAAGTCAGCTTCAACGATCCCGGCGAGCAAGCGGCTTTTAGCTTCTTGGGCCGGTGTTACTTCGGCATCGACCCGGTGGATACTAAAGTCGGGACTGATGGGCCCAGTTTGATTGCTAAATGGGTATTGTTTCAACTCGCGCCTATACTCACTCTTGGCCTTCCGGCGTTTATTGAGGAGCCCCTCATCCACACGTTTCCTTTACCGGCGTTTCTCGTGAAGAAAGATTACCAGCGGCTCTACGATTATTTCTACTCATCCGCCGGATCTATTCTCGCCGAAGCGGAAAAGATGGGGATCTCCAAAGAAGAAGCGTGTCATAATATCCTTTTCGCCACGTGCTTCAATACGTTCGGTGGGCTTAAGATTTTCTTCCCTGCCATACTTAAGTGGATCGGTCGTGCCGGAGTAAAACTCCACGCCCAGCTAGCTGAAGAGGTCAGATCAGCGATCAAATCCAACGGTGGGAAGGTCACGATGGCTGCTCTAGAACAAATGCCGCTGATGAAATCGGCGGTGTACGAGGCGTTCCGTATTGAGCCTCCTGTGCCTGCGCAGTACGGGAAAGCAAAGCGTGACTTGATCATTGAAAGTCATGACGCAGCTTTTCAAGTCAAAGAAGGGGAGATGATATTCGGGTTCCAACCATTCGCAACGAAAGATCCGAAGATATTCGAGCGACCCGAAGAGTACGTGGCGGATCGGTTCGTCGGCGAGGGAGAAAAGTTATTGGAGCACGTGCTGTGGTCAAACGGCCCGGAGACAGAGCATCCAACGGTGGAGAATAAGCAATGTGCGGGCAAAGATTTTGTGGTATTTATATCGAGACTTTTCGTGGTGGAATTATTTCGACGGTACGATTCGTTTGAGATCGAGGTCGGTACGTCGCCGCTGGGGTCTGCCATCACGATTACGTCATTGAAGAGAGCCAGTTTTTAGAAAAATTGAATTTTCGTAGTGGAATTCCAAAATAAAACTGGGGAGGTCGCACTTATCGTATGTCATAATTGGAAAGTAGTTCTGCCAGCTGAGCAATAACGTGGAGGGTGAGGTGGTTTTTTTTCGTAATTATGTGGAGGGATGGATTGTTATGTGTTGTTTTATTTATTTTTTGTTTTTTTTGGTGTTGCAATGGATGTGATGGTATTGAATAGTGATGTTTAAACTTTGCAAAATTCGGCTTCTGTTTTAAATTTTCGTTGTGAATACCAAAATGGACTATGATTTTGATTCAGATTTACCTATTTGGATTTGATCAACACATGGGTATAAATCAAATTGCATTGCATCACCAATAAATGTTGGAAAATGTTGACCAAATGCCTTTCCTTATCCCATTTGATTTTGTTTGGTTCATTATCAAAACATGACATTTACAAATTGGAGTTCAAAACAGAGCATGAACCATTAAAAGTTGCAACTGCAACTCATAAGTTCATAATATCTAATTTAGGTGAACTGCGTCCGTACCTGTTTTAGCATGAACTCTCCAATAAAATTAGTGTCTTAGGAAAATATATTTGAGTGATAAAGAACATTAATGTTTCAATCTTATACATGTGCTAAAGGTCAAAAAGATAAGCTCAAATCTTTCCTCTACTCTCTGTGCTCGGATGCGGAATGAGGGAGAAGAAAAAAGGGCAAGTAAATGAACAATATTTTGATAGCAGTACTTGAGAATTTTAATATGCTTTTTTACCTCTAAATTTCATTTTGTTCTTTTGAAAAATATGATATTTTATAACATCAAATAGTTTTCTTTTTGTTACATTAGAAAATATGATATAGTTTATTTTACTTTCATTTTCTTTTCATTTTTTAACTTTAGTCAACTTTTTCTCTCTATTCTTTATATCCCATCCAAACATAACATAATTCTCTGTCAAAAACGTAAACACCACTCACTTAGGCATGGGTTTCCATAATAATTATTTGGTACATACATTTACTTTGAATCAAAGAAGTTTCAAGTTAAAATTTTAGTGATATAATATTGAAATTGTTGAAATAAAATGTTTTAAAATAGTTTACTCTCTCTACAAAAAATTTTATCCTTTTCAACTATGTTTCTTAATTTATCTCAACCTTTCAAGTTTTTATGATTGTAGTCAATGTATTCAATACCAAAAACACACCCCATCTATCTTTATTTATTAAAATTCTTCTTAGTTAGCATTTTCTTTAACAACATATTTTTGATTATTTTGTCTCTCTATATTAGAGTTTTGAACTAGATCTCAAAATTGATTCTTTCTAGGGTTCTAAGATTTTAGATAGGTCTTGTTTCCATAGATGTATTCTTAAATTTGATTTCTTCTCGCAGTCTCTTAGTTGAAAGTTTGACTTTTAAGAGAGACTGGAGTATAGTAAGTATTTAGTGATACCAAACATCTTAAGAGTTAAATATCCCACATTAGAAATGGACATATAATGGTTTTGACTTAACTATCTAATTAGTTAATTTTAATCTTTTAGTAATAGTTGACTTAAACTCATTTTAACTCATTTTTTTCGGGTTTAACCTTTGCCTAATTTTGTTACCTCTACCCTTTCAATTCAAATATCTAATATGATATCAAATTAGGTTTAACTCGGTTAAAATCTTATTTGTCACCCGATTTTCGTTTGAATGTCTAGTTCTAACTGTCCAGTCCGGTGTTTCTATTGATTCAATTCAATTTTAATTTTCAGAAGAAGAATTTCAATTTCAAATGATCAATTAAATTGTTGTCACTTGAGAAAATGTTAGTCTCACATAGAAAATGAACATATAATGATTTGGATTTAATCAATTAGAAAAGTCTCAAGTGGATATTGATGATTTATTGGCCCTCAATGAAGATATTACAAATATATCCAAACATGTTACAATCAAATCAAAGGGTGGAGTACGATTACTAATCCATTTGTTGGCTTATTATATTTTTTTCAATCAAACATTTGTTGGCTTATAAATTACCCGTAAGAATAAAATGAATAAGGGTATATATAGTATGGCGATGCTCTTCAATGGAAACAGGACAAACGCACAAGACATGATTGATTTGCAAAACGTTATATATCTCAAGTAGCTAGATGACAAAAAAAAAAAAAAACCCCTTAATAGTTTTCATCATAATGATAAATGTGAAAATCGAATTTAAAATCTTGACTTTTGTGTAATCTATTTTATTATTATACTATGTTTGTATATGTAATTTTTTAAAAAAATTTTCAATGATATATTATTATCTTAAACAATAAGGAAATTATTATATTATTATACATTCAACCAACTCCCAAAACTTTCCGTCTCCTCGTTAATTATAAAATAAAATGTCAATTGTAGGCTGTCTTATTTTTCCTATATATATATATATATATATATATAAAGGTAAAATTATCAAATTTTTTGGAGAAAACGAGCAATTTCATACAAAATTGCCGACAGCCAAATACCAATATTACCCTAAAATAAAATGGTATATAAAAGGTTGAGCTTCAAAGATTACTTTAAGCATGTTTTATCTCTTTTTCATAGTACTTTTATAATCTAATTGAATCACTCAATTAAATTGATAAAATTAAAATTTGATCAATGATTCAATTTGATCATAAGTTAAAAATTAATTAGATAAAAAATAATTAAAATTTAAAGAAATAAATCAAAATTAGAAACAAAATCAGATTAATCTAACCTAGAATTATTTGTTTTTATTTAAAATTTTAAAAATTACTCTATTTTATGAATGTTTGAATATCAAAAATAGTTTTAAAATTGCACTTATTTAAACTTTTTTATAATTTTTAAATGTATTTTAAATATTTTTTATATATATTAAATTCTTTTAAATAGAAACCTATTAAATTAAATCAATAAAATCAATCAAATTGATCAATTTAAAAATCAATTAATTAATAAATTTAGTTACTAATCTGATTTTAAAAATATTATTTATTTGAGCATGACTCCGTTTGGTTCTGTTTGTTATTATTATTACCATCCAACACCCTCATACCTTTGCTTTTTTTTTTTTTTTTTTGATCCAAAGAAAGTAATAATCAATGATAAAACTTTAACAAATTTACAAAAGCAGTTGGTGGGCAAGAAAGTGATAATCATATCTTTGCTTATTGTGTGGCAATAATTGGACTCTCTTGAGACACTAGAGTAATCAATTCTTACTCAAATTAATTATTTGAGAGAGTATAGTGCATCATTATTTCTCTATTTTCATCATATGAATCCCATTTTTAAAGTGAATCTCAAATATAATGTGATTAATGATAACAATGATAGCCCATTTTTCAAAAAATTTTCTCCTGTGTGGACCCATTATGAATTCATTTAGTATTCTATTTCAGAAAAGTTCAGCAAATTCTTGTTCATGCTACTGTGACATCAACAGCAAATTACTTCGAGTTAACCAAGTCACAGTAAACAGTTAATTTTTTTTTTAATTATGAAATTAAAATTTCATGAAAAAGGAGAAAATTAAAAAAAATTACAAATTATAATAATAACTTGCATCAAAAGAGTTAAAAAAATTATAATGATTGCACAAAACATTACAAGCTCATCCAAGACTAAAGAGAAAGTGTTTTTTGTAACGATCAATGTGTAAATACTCCCTCTATTGTATAATAAATGTCGTTTAAAATTTTTACACATATATTAAGAATTGTATTTAACAAATATTATTACATAAGTAAAAAATTATGTTATGTTTAATTAATTATTTTCATAAATTATTGTGCACTTTACGAAAAAATAATTATTATGAAAAAGAGAAAATATAAAATTAAAAAAATTAATTAATATTCATAGATAATTGTAAAGTGTCAAATATTATGAGAAATTTTTTTTTCTTTAAATGACATATAATTTGAAATGAAGAGAGTAATATTCAATGAGAATATGTAATTTTATTCTTTTATTGAAAATGGAGAATGTCAAATCTCAACGAACCCTTCACAACACTGAAATAGTTGAATTTGAATATTCTATTTAAGGGACATTTTCGGGCCTTGATAGTTATTAATCTTTTAAGGCTTTAAATCTCCTTTCAAAAAGACAAAATCAACAAAAAGTTATTGACTTATTCTACGGAAGAGATTTGAAAATCTATTTAAGCCTCGCTACTGAAGGAACAAAATCACCCGTGGATGAACAAAAAGAGTATAAAAATCCAAATCTATAAATGAAACTGCTAATTTATAAAGTGAAACGATGAAAATAATAATAAAAAAAAAAGGGGGTAATCGCAGGCCAAAAATGGCTGGCAATCCCCACGTATTAATTAGCAGTTTTCATTAACACTTGTTTATGGCAATCTATTTGTTAATGAAAATATTGCCATAAACATGGCAATGGATGGGGCTACCTACTTGGACGGTAGCTCATGCTTCACATGTTCCCATTATGCACTTAAACTTCTTATAGTTGCTAATTGCTGCATGGAGCATCAATTCTCATAACAATTTGTAAGTACCATATTTCTATAGTTTGATTTCCAAAAAAGTTATTTTTCCTAAAATATAACTTAGCAATGTTTTCAAAATTGAGTAATCGATTTAATCAATTCGATTAATTTGATTCAATAATTTTTCTAAAAAATATATATAAATAATATTTAAAATATATAAAAATTATAAAATACATATTTTAATAAAGTAATAAAATATATGTAATACTTAAATTTTGAGTAAAATAATGTAATTTTTAGAAGTTTTTAAAGTTTTAATAAAATGATATAGGTTTGCATAGACCTGATTTAATCCAATTTTTAATTTTGATTATTTTTTTAATTTTAATCAATTTTGTATTGATTAATTTTAAATATTGAATCAAATTAGATTATCAATTAATTCTTAATTTTATTAATTCAATTGATGGATTTTAATTAATTTGAAAATAGTATGCTTGGCTTATATGTCCACCTTTTAAAAGAAGCGCAATCTCATTTCCTTATAATATAAATCAACTAAAAAATTCCTCCTTTTTTCAGAAAAAGGAGGCCTCAATTGTCATAGCACATCGTACCCACTATATAAAGGCCAAAGCAAACAGTCGGCCACATGGCTCATGGCTTATGAGCTTATTTCTGATCAAAATACTCACTTTAAATCGGAAAATTATATTTTTTCCCTCAACTTTCTATCTTTTCTCATTTAAATCTTATATATATATGAACTTTGAATTTTTAATAGATATAGCCTCGAAGTTACAGATGTCGAGGACAAACCAAAAATTTTTATGATGTTAACAAAACTCTTGCTTCAAACCTAGGCAGCCGATGACGACATGAAAAGTATCCATATGAGCCTTGTATCAAAACTATTCCGTTTGATATGGTTACGAAGAAGATGCCAAACGTCATCAAATAGTGCCAATTCATCTGTACAAAAAGCTTTAAAACGACGCCAGGTTCATCTTCAAACCGAAATTCACATAATTCCTTGCTTATGGTTCATGAGAGAGCCAAGTGACACCGGTTCCTGCTCCATAAGACTACAACCACTGGTGCCTGTGCGATATACCGGATGTGTGGAACGAAATTCTCTATGCTTATTTACTATCAATGGGATTCAGAACCAAGTGATGATACCTGGCCAAAAGAAAAAAAAGAAAATAAATCAAGTTGCCTTCACTTGAGAGTTTGTAATATTTTCAAGGCTGTACGTAATTTGTTTTGCCACTAACTAGGCTAACTCCTTTTCATTCTCATCCGTATCAGCTTCACTGGTTTCCATTTCCTTAACTTTATCAAGTTGCCTCAACAGCTCCAGCCTTTCAGGTCCATAAGTGGAAACCGACAGTATATTATTTGCCTTGATAGTTAGATATTTGACATCCTCATGAAATTTAAAAATTGAGGCCATTATGGTTAAAAAATACAGACAAAAGAGAATATATATTGCTGAATTGCAGCTTATGTGGATTTTTCTCATATCATCACTTGCTGACTAGGCTTGGAGCAAGAGTCTTTGCCACATCATAAAAATTTTTTGTTCGTACTTGCCATCTATCACTCTGAGGCTACATCTGTTAAAAAAACTCAAAGTTCATGTATCTAAAAATTAAAATAAAAAGTATAAGATACAAATGAAAAAAGGTTAGTACAGCCAAGCTTCTTTGAGTTGCAAGCTCCAGTTCAGCATTGGCAGCTCAGCTCATGTGCAGATCTAGCCGAACTTAGTAACTCCACCAGCAAATTAATTGTATTTTATTATTGTTAGTTAGATTGTTGTTTCTATTGAATAGTTTGGTAGAGGTGTTGTAACCGTTCCTTTTCTTTAGCTTGCATATAAGGACAAACGCAACAACGTATTGAATAATACTCTTTCATTCTCTGCAGTCTCATTTTGTTTACTGTTCAGGATCTTATTAAAGGTTGAAAGTTCATGATTAAAAATATAATTTTCCCACTTTAAATTTTAGTGGAAGCAGAACAGAACACTTACGATTTCAGCTGTTTTTAATTTCACGTTTTATTATTGTATTGCGGTGATGTGAGACTCCCATACGACACCAGCCCAAACCAATGAAATTCATATTTTCTTATCATAAAATAGTTTTTATTTAGCCAAATACATAAATTAGGATTTCATTTATTTTGACCTACTGGATATGTTGATTTCTATTTTTTATTTATTGAATACCCCAGTTTTTTATTTTGAAAGTTATTTAAATACTTCAGTTTTTTTTTTCTCCCTCTCTTGGTGAAAGGCAGGAGAATGAGAAAAGCTAACAGCATGGTCGATGACCCATATCTGTCATGGATGGGTAATAGCTCAGCCCACGTTGTACAATGGACCTAACTAGCATTCCCCCATCCTTCCCTGTATTGGACAGACAAATTAAAAAGAGCCCTCTTGGGCAATTCGTATACCATGAGTTTAAGTTTTTGTACGTATAATTAAGAATTAATGTGCATATATTTTTATATATATACAGTTTAATATCAATGTATATAAATTCAATATATATGTATGTTAATACCAATGTACATATAATTAAAACTAAATGTATATATAAATTTAAGTTCATAAAGTAATATAAATTTGAGTTCATAATATAATTTACGCCTACTGGGCAGTGTAGTAAAACAGGCTAAAGAAATTCTACCTCTGAATTTAAAAGATGATAATTTTTCTCTTATTCAAGGTTGGTCCAACCAGTTAAATAGATTAACTTTTTTTAAAAATTTTTTTAGTTTGATTGTTGGGTCAATATGTAAAACATGATAAAAATTTCCAAATAAATTAGACTAATATAGAGAAAGCATCCTGAAGATCACTTGGAAAGAAAGATAAATTAGCCTCAAGGTGTCTTTTTTGTTAAAAAAAATAAAAATCTTAAGTATGGCACTCACATTTTAGTATGGTATTGGAATTATCTTAATGGCTAAATTGAGCTCAGTAAATTATCTTTTATCATATTCACAAGGAAATGAAGCGAAGCATCTCATAAAAAAGCACTTGAAATCAATTAATTACATTATTTATCAAACTGCTTGATGAGGGTGAGCTTTGTTCACTTAACCATGGATCCTGAACAGAGACTGGCGAATTATCCCTTGCCATTTCCATTGACTTCCCACTGCCAGCAGCCATAAACAAAACCGGATTTTCCAATTCACTTTTCTTCTCAGTCGAACTCAGCGGCTTCTCGCTTACATTAGACGAAGAAGAGCTGCAGGATTCAACTGACGAAGGTGTGCAATTTATTATTTCCTCTGGTGGTGCCCGTTTACTTAGCCTTATTTTCTCTAGTTCAGCTGCCGCTTCCATCATCGACGGCCTCATATCCCTGTGAAATGCGAGGCAAGTAAATGCTAGTTCTGCTACTTTGTGTATAGAAGAAAGGGTCCAAGCATCAGAGTGGATATCGAGGAATGGATCAATAATCTCATCTAACTGACCCTTTCCAATCCTGTCAATAGCAAGAGCAGCCAAATTCACTTCATTTTGGGGCCTGGAAAAGTCTACTACTTTCAATGCTGTTATGATCTCAATAAGAACAACCCCAAAACTATAAACGTCGCTTTTATCAGAAAGATGGAAGTTCTGATGGTATTCAGGATCAAGGTACCCTGGAGTTCCCTGTGGGGCAGTAGAAATGTGTGATATTTCTGTCCTGCCAAGTCTTGAAAGACCAAAGTCCGCTACTTTAGACCTGAAGTAGTAGTCTAAAAGTATGTTGCTTGACTTGATATCTCTATGGTATATTGGGGGATCCATAACCGAATGCAGATAAGCTATAGCTTGTGCAGTTTCAGCTGCAATTGTTAAGCGAATCAACCCGGCAAGTCCATCGCCTTTCTCCCTTTGTAGATGCTGGCACAATGTTCCGTTAGGCATGAATTCATAGACAAGAATTTGTTCATCATTTTCTATAGAGCAACCTAAGAGGCGGACTAAATTTGGGTGGTTGACCGATGAAATGAGCTTGATTTCATTCATGACTTGCTCTGTGCTGTCAGTATCTCTATGTTTGATCCTTTTAATGGCAACCCATAAATCATTTTGGAGTTTAGCAGCATAAACTGTTCCATAGGCACCAGTTCCAAGCCTTTGTTTATCAGAAAAATTATGCGTGGCTTTCTCGATTTCTTTGTAGGGATAGATGGGAATGTGGATGCCTGTAGCTTCCGCTAGCTGGAGTTTTATAAAACCTTTGGCTTTTGAATTGGACCATCTTCGGATGAAACAGAACACCAGTCCCGCAGCGGCCAGTAGAACAGCTCCGGCAATAGCAACTCCTGAGAGAAGAAAATGTCAGGATTTATGCTGTACCAAACAAGAAAAAATAAATGTTTAGACTCCTTTTTTTTTTTTTTTTTTTTAAATATCATTCTCCAATTAGACTTTGAACTCAAAATCCCACAAATCCCAACCAATTTTAGGGGCGATTGAGTGCCATTAAACCAAATCACACTTAGTAAATTCTGCTAATTGTAACTCTTCACGATTTGCTCTACCAGGGACTTGATTTTTTCTTACTAAACTTGAAAACCTGACTACATTTTCATGCGCCATTGATTGGTGCATATTAGGAGTAGGAAAGATAGTCATTGCTAACAAAGTTGTGGAGTGTGGAACCAGAGAAAGAGCATAGAGATATACGAATTCCCTGCCTGTTGGTTTGAAGAGAAAAAAATAGGAGCAAATTAGATAATAGTCGTCTATTAGGCAATTTTTTATTCGTTTTTACATTAAAATCAGATATTTCTCCATCAAGGTTTAAATTCTACGCCATTGAAGGAACTCCTTAATGGTATCTATTACGCAATTTACCGGATGGTATAGAATGTTTACGTTGATTTTAATGTTGGTGAAAGGAAAAAAAAATACCTCCAATTAAAACGGCAATTCTAGTGGTTCCACCGCAGAGGCCAGACGCATACTTTGCTACATTGCAGGAGGCTGTTCACGAAGAAAAAGATATCTGTTAGAGATTTTGCATTATGAGTATATATTTTTTTAATTGGATTGTCATATGCAAATTTCAGGAGCATGCCCGCCTGTAACTAGGGTACTATGTACTAAGCAGCTATGCATATGACCTTCTTATAATAATGAACGCTATTGTTGGAGATCTCACGTCAATAGTAAACAGTGTGGTTGTGGGTTATACAAATTAAAATGCTTTACAAAATTATCATAGTTTTATGATTTCTGTGTGTGTTTATATATATTAATAAAAAAAATTAACAGCTATTGAGTATGTTTAAACTCTAAATCTTCATTTAAATTTAAAAATAAAAATTAACTCTAACTTATATCATTTTAGTCGTTTTCTTTTAAATTCGGTTGCCATCCATCACCATTTCGTTTTAGGTTTGACAAAACCTACACCCTAACTTCAAGGCAGTAGATTCTTGATGATATTCTTCTCTATGCTTAATCAACCACTAATTATTTATTCAAGTTTTTTGACTTTCCTCATCAATCAAACCATGAAATTCAAATAATAATGTGGTTCACCCAATTTTTTGGCCTAAAATTCTCCCTCCCCTGTGTCTTAGCCATTAGCTACTCATCCATATGTTTTTGTTTTCTACCGCTAGAAATGATTATTAGTGTTATTTTTGAATGCCATATAATGGGAAAAGAAATATTAAGAAATTGGATTTTCATACCTTAATCGTATATACAACTAAGACATAAAAAGCTAATTAACAAAATGAGAACATAAGGCTTCTGATTTGAATGATCTCGCGCAGTTGGACAACCAGACAAGTAAATCCTTCCATGACATTGGTTGTATTTTTAAATAGAAGGGCCCTTATGTACTAAAACAAATAAATAAAAGGAAATAGAAGGGCCCCCTAGGAAGCGTGCTGGGTTTGGGTACGCGGCTGTTCCCGTTCAACATTAGTTGTTAGGGGCGGCGAACAATCGATTGATCATTAATTTCAAAAATTTTTAAACTGAAAATCAAATCAAAATTATAAGAAATTGATTTGATTATTTGAAAAATCTGCCTATTAATTCGTTAATCAATTGATTAATCAAAATTTATATAAAATATATATTTATATTAGAAAGTTTATATTAACATTATTAAAGTATACTAGTATATATACATTAGTAACTAACATTTAAATCTACATTGTAATATATATATATATATATATATGATCAATTCAATTAATAATCAATTTTTGATCTACAAAATTAAGAATTAAAATTAAAACTATCAAATTAATTAACTAAAATTTTCAAATCGATTTCAATAAATTTTTCAATCGGTTCTGTTTTTTCCATTTTTTGTTCTTACCTCTGTTAGTTTATTATAGTGTCCTCATCTCATTTTCATTTTTATAGGAAAGCAATGACAAAATCCTTAATCGATGATGAGTTAAGGATATTCGGTCCCCGCGTCAATCAACTACTTGGCTTGATTTGACTGTCCCTTCAGTGATTGATGGGCCCCATAAGGATCGAGCGGTATCCATGCGATTGCTAGGGGATTAACACATCCCAAGATAATATACCGGTGCTTTGACTAGCATTATTAAATTCATTATTATTATAGAATTTATAATTTGAGATTTAATCATCATTATTGGATAAGTCACTGTGCACAACAATTATGATCTTTTTATCTTATGTTTACTTATTTATTTTTTTTAACATTTTGGGTATAAGCTTACTCTTGTTTTTAAAAAAAAAAAATTCAAAAACATAAAAAAAAAAAATTCTCACAAACATGTATATCCAATTCAAAACTATGATATTTTATAACGTGATAATAAGATGTTCCTATGTTACCAGTACATAATCTTGGATTATGCGATAATTATATACTGATATGAAGCTTAAGTTTGATTATGTAATTATGCAGTAATAATTTTTTTTATGTAGTAATAATTTGAGTTGAAGTGTAATTAATTGAAAAAAACAGTAATAAGTTTGGGGCAACAGAACCTACTAACCTATCCGGCAGCCGGCACCAGCTCCGTATCCATCACCAGTGAATCCATCTTTACACTGACACCGATATCCAGGCCCTTCAGGAGTAATAAATTGCTTACAATCGGCATGGTCGGAACAATGACACTTATCCCCAAGAAGCCACCATCCAAGCTCCATCACCTGAACATCCAACGACACAACGGAATTTAAAGCGGCCGCTGATATCGAAGACAAAAGATTCCGGCACTTGTTAATCTGAGTAGTATTACGAGGAAAGAAGAGACCAGTAGTTAAATTGAAAAGGCAACTTATATTGCTGCCTTTCTTACAACCAACAGACTCAAAAGAAGTCTGCACGCTTATGGCAGGAATACTGCATGAGACTGCAGAGGAGCAGTTGTTAAACAGAATTGCGTTGGATGATTTGGGTGCGTAGTTGTTGGTATATAGGTTTCGGAAATCTTGGATTGAACGGTTGCATTTGGGTTCAAGATTGATCCTTATATCTGGGATTACATGTTGGACTGGGAAATAGTTATTAAGGAGCATTTCTCCATCTGGGCTGCAATTTAAATGGATGTCGCAACCGGAGGAGAATCCAAAAGGGTAAGGAAGATGGTTGCCTCCGCATGTTCTGTTGCACCAGAGGGAGGCATGCGCTGTGAGTAGAGAAAGAGCAAAGACAGACAAAAAAAGAAAATTTTCTTCTTTTATGGTGGTCATATTTTTTCAGAAGAACAAGTGAACCAACAAAAAATTAACGAGATATAAAGGTAAAGGGAGATGGGTCGATGAGAGTAATGGACGGGGCAGAGACTTCAAAGGGAAACTGATTTCTTTTTTTTGAAAAAAAATTCTGCTGTCATAATAGATGTAATTGAATAGAAAACTCGAATTCTTGGTCGAAGAGGAAGACTGACCGGAATTTTGTGACGATGCGAAAGAAATAAACACGGGGAAACTGATCAGTCTACTGGGGCAACAAGTGCAAGTGGTTTGTTGTCGTGAGTGTTGAGAATTTTACGCAGGCTTTGATACGGATTGACAACAAGAAATAAAACACGGGATCTCTTCTTATGTGGAGCAACAGCAAGCTGAAGACTTTCTTGATTTCACACTACTTTTTGTCTTCTGTTTCATACTTCTCTTGATGAAATATATTTGCCATTAATCATTACATTTTTTATTTCTCAAAATATTAGTAAATAAAAAAAAAACGATAAGATTATCAACTATTATAATTACCATAACTTCCTTTGACTAATATATATTTGCCTTTAATTAGCCATTATTGTGGTCAAGTGAGCGATAATAATATTGCAAAAAAATGCAACATACTTCAGTAATTTAGAAACACCTGAAATTGTTTTTTTTAGATAATATCATAATAAACAATTAGGACCTTGAATTTTGTTGTTTTTTCTTCTTTATCTATTTATTGGTATAATAAGAATATTTTAAAAAGAGGATGACGCTATATTATTAAATTATTAATTTAAAAATACAAATAATTTTTACTTATTATTATTTTTTAATATGTGTGTCATGAGTGTCTTATTTATTAATAATTCATAGATGTTCTTTATTCTATTCAAATTTAAGTGGTATTTTTTTTTTTTTTGAGCTAGTCTATACATCAACCAAGAATAAATCCTTCTTAAGACAGTTTTGAGAGGGAATCTTTATATTTTCTTGATCCCTTTATTAATTTTAGGTGTTAGTTATAAGAATCAAACCTAAAATATTAATGAATAAATAAAATGTCTTAACCATTTAAACTAATCTTGAAATTAAAAATATTGCTATCTGCGGAAAATTTTAATTTTAATTTTAAATTTAAATTTTATATTTGAATATGGTAAAATTTTATTTGTCTCTAAGTCACTCTCACAAGTATTATGAATTAGTATATTAAATTTAGAAATAAGAATTTACATAATTAGAATTATTTTTAACCTCCCTAAATTATTTTTAAAATTTTTAGTTTTCTCCAACCAATGAAATAAAAGATCGAAGGCCCATGTATTTATTTTTGTTTCGACAACTAACAGAATTGAAATTCATTAAAATATTTTATGCATATTAATTTCAAACTAATAAATATTTTAAATATTGTAAGCTTTATAGTTGCATATTATGCACGCAATCGCCTCAATGACAAGAATAATTAATTTCTTCTCCAACTCTTAGTCATAGTCCAATATCTTTATCACACTGCCCTCCAAAATCGGAAGTTACATACATTTTAGATATTTTGTTTTGTAAATAAATTAATTTTTTCTTGTAAACCTTTTTATTTTAAAGTTATGTTTTATTGAGGATTCCTAAGTTTTCAAAGTAATAAAATAAAATATAAAATTTTCAATCGATATATTTAAAAGATTATTTGTCATTTAGTACTATACATCCATCAATTATTATACTAAAATGTTAATATTTTAATTAACGAGATACAAATTTTTTTAATAAATTGCAACATAATAGAAATAATATGAATAAATAAAAGGTAAATAACCACAAAAGTTAAAAATAAACCTGTGAAGCTTGTAAAAGCTTTTGGTAGTAAAAACCAATAATAGTTGTAAATGCAGGAACATAAACACCCAACAGTTTTAGATTCTTATTATTTTCTTATTGTTATAGTTTGTTTTTTTTTCCCCCCTAATCATGCCGTTAGGAGTTTTTGGATTTCATTTACTATATTTATATTTTAGATTAATTTAAGTAGAATTTATTATTATTATTATTTTTCATAATTTTTCAGCCAATTCAAATGCAAAATAACTTAAATCAACATCTATTGGTTATTGTTGTAATTTTTTTTGTCCCAAGGATTAATAGTGTTTTCCTTATGTCTCTTAGTGCTAACATTAAAATATGATCCAACCATTTATCTTCATTTTTATATACAATATAAATAAATATGTAATTTTAAATTTTATTTTTTTCATAATAACTTCATAATTTCAAATCGGTCTCAATATAAATAAATAACAAATTTACCCAAAATTGCAATACGAGATGACCAATATATCTTAAAATCTTTAATTAATTTCTCAATATCTATCAAGACTGATTAATATTATATTATAAAAAAAATACAAATCAAGACTATCAATTAATTTTTTTTGCTAATTGAATTGCAATTTGTTTTATGATTACAGTTCTTTTTTTTTTTTTTTGAAAAAATTTCAAACTGAAACTAGCCAATCAATTTTTTTAGATACTCACGATTTGATTAACACCCCTATCCTCTTATAACTAACTGTAAATATTTATGATTAGTTCAGAACAGTGAATTAATTAATTAAATTCGTTTTACATCAAAATATTTGAACCTAATGTCATATGGTTAGTTGAGAACATTGTGACTTTTAGACAATTGATGACAGAATAAGGAGAATTTTCTGTGACTTGGTATGGCACGGAAAATCTGAATGTTTAATACTCAATTGCCATTGATTAATTAATCCACCACCACCTAACTTGACATCAATTTCCTCCCCATTTAAATTATATTTATTTCTGTGTGGGGAAACTAACATTATATGGCATCATATCTTCTTCAGAAAACAGATCATCAATGACCAGCCAGCGGCGAATGAAAATGTTTGGCGTGCATGGAAAAAGCTAGAAGAAAAGAACCCACCACATTTGGACAAATTGAACGTAATTATATATGATTATAATTTCATTACTGTTGAATATAAGAATTTGTCGCTTTTATACTCACAAGCATACTCTTAGTTACTCTCGAATTTATCTCCTAATGGAAATCATTATGATTTTGAATTAATAGTGATAATAATAAGGCTAAAATAATATTAGAGGTTCTATCATTTTCTTTAGAAATTCCCAATATAATACTAAATTAAAAAAAAAAAGAATTAGATAACAAATTCGATTCCTTAAAACCTGAAATTATGGGGAAGAAGTTCTTATAATAAGCTACAATTAGTTGAAGAAAGATTTTGTCTCTTGTATAATCACTTTGGCTTGTTGAGGAATGATTCGAAACAAACAAAACTAGTGGATTGTTCGATCCATAAAATGGAAGCAAAATAGACTTTTTGACCGAGTTCAAAGAGCATAAAAGAAAGAAGCAAAAATGATTACACCATACATATGACTGGACTCTCTCCATGGCCATTGAATTGTATTTGTCTGTAAATCCAATCCATGGCTTTTGACTGGGAATGCAGTTATGGAGCTTTCTTGTATTGATTTTTATGATGATTCATTGGCATATGTTTCCGTTTCTTTACTAAATTTGAGCTTAATTAACACCAAAAAAAAAAAAAACTAGTATTACTTAGCTTGGGCTTTTGCCATTAGATTACTGTATGCCTTGTATTACAAAAAAGTTAAACCCTCATTCTCTTTCAAGATTTGCAGTCTTTCGTTACGATTTCCCCACCGATTTATAGTCTTTTACATTTTCTTTCAGAAACAGTTATTTCAACTTATAATCTCATAATTTTAAAAGAGGCAACTCCAAATATTTATTAATTTTAAAAATATATTGTTTATATTTTAAAAAATCATATGAATATTTTATTTATGAATAAAAAGTATTGATAAATTTATTATTTATTGATAAATTTGTATTTATTTTTTTTATTTTTTCATTATGTGGAGTCGTATGTTCTTTATAATTTTTTTTCCTTTTATATATATCTTCCATATTTTAAAAGTATCTTCTTTTTCAATAGGCGCCGACAATCAGATTAAATGAAACATCGGCATGGCAACTGAATGTTGTGTTGGGAGTTGGAACTATGGGATTCTAAGGGAAAATAAATGTGAGATTTCTTTTTGCACATTCAGATGTCCCTCTGAAAAGTAATAATAATAATAATAATTTATTAAATTGTGTTTAATTTAAATTTTAAAATATATAATGTTAACACTAATGACTAATTTTAGATGTTATTTTAATTTAATCTATCAATAGTTTATTTTTTTTATGGTAAAACGAAAAATCTAAACGTGTTTGGAGTAAGGGAATGTGTTGGACATGAAAATACTGAATTAAATTAAAAATCGAATTGAAAAAAATTAATTGTGAAAAATATTCGAATGAATCGAAAAATTTCTCTTCTATATTGTTTAAGAGTAAAAAAAACAAAATAATTCTAAGACGACACTTATATCTAAACCAAAAACTTTATTATTTTATTTTAATTTATGTCGTATTGAGTACTACTATATTGTTGTATATGTATATATGTTATAGTCTTATAGACTTATTTTTTGTATTATTAGATATTTGATTTAAATTTTAAATAGGTATTAAATAAATTATATTTATTTAATATTTAGATTTAAAAAATTTAAAAATCACTATTTTTAAATTATTTTATTTTATTTTATCTTATTTATCTTGTGTCTTGTAATAAGACAGTGCTTAATAATATATAAAATAAAATTGATCTTGAATTAAGAATCGATAATTTTAGGTTGGACCGGCGACGTTCAAATCTTTAGCTTTATCCGTGTCACCCGTCATGGATAACACCTTCGCTTTCCGTTAATGTAATTCTATGCCCCTCGGAAGAAATTTTTGACCTCCAAAGTAAGATTCTCACAATTTAATTAAGCAATTTTGCTCCCCAAAAGAGAAATCTTTTAAAAAGTCTTTTCAAATCTTCAACAGTTATAAAAGAGTTCAGGGATCCCACTAACCACGCTCTTTTCACTAAAAGAACATCTTTTTCTTACTTATTTTTATGATGTACTAGAAAATAAAGTACCTTTGATCTCATTTGAATTTGAGAGATTTTAAATGATAAATTTTATAAAATTTATGGATTTAAATTAAATTCACTGTTTATCAAAATAAAAGAGATTCAAAATTCATGGGTTTTAAAAAAATTATCAATCTTTCAAATTCTTTATTTTATTTTTTTTTAGTTTTAAAATCTAAGTTAGGAAGTGAAATTTTTCATTTTCAATGAATGATGAATTGTTGTAGTATTTTTTTAATTTTAAAATTATCCTTATTGAACCAGTAATTCACTATTCTTTATATATTCAATTGAAATGATAAAATTTTAAAATTTCGTAATTTTATCTAAATTTATAAATTATCTATATCATAGTAAATTATAAAATCTCTCTGTCCAGAGGAGGTGTACTGTTTTGTTAAAAAGTTATCTCTTGCTCTCTATCTTTTTTACTATGGTGCTTCTACCATCTAAAATAAATAAAGATATGAATCATTGTTACGCCGAAAGTTAAGGTGGCAGTGAAAATGAAGTTACACCACAAAGCAGTTCCTTTACCACTTCAAGATATTATAGAAATTATTACTATTGTGGTCCTTGGTAGGAATTGTTACAGGGAGGTCACTAGTGTTTTGTAACTTCATACGATTAATAATGGAGGCAAACTTTATAAGATTTCAATCTATTTCTTTAATTTTTTTTTAACTCAAAATTTATTTACTTTTTATTTATTATTAATTTATTTATTATTAATTATTGATTTATTTTTAGTTGATTGTATTTTAGTTAGTAATTGTATACACCAATTATAAATGTTATATAATACGTATAAACACTCACTTGTTTTAATATAATGAATTGTTGGAATTTGACATTTATTTTTTGTTAATTATTGATTTATTTTTTATTAATTAATGATTCATGTTTTATCGCTAATTTATTTTTTTATTGATTATTGATTTATTTTTTGTATACTTAATATTCTTCTTTTTCATTGGTGATTTTATTAATCAGTGCTAAACCTACTATCAATCAAAAATAAACATTTGTCTGTTTTTTTATATAATAATTAACTTTATACTTTCATCAAGTTCACAATAAACATATATTGTAAACATAATAAACCTAAAATAAATATAAAATAAAATAAAAATAAACATTTCACAGAAATTATTACATGATTTTTCGAAGATCAATTAATTATCGAGAGCTTCTTAGATAAAAAAACTAGAAGTAAACTTAAAATAAAATTAAAACAAACATTTTTAATAAACTGTTTTTTGCACTTTTGATATTAAATTAAGTTTTAAAAAATTTTGAACTAATAAACCTAAAATAAAAACTAGTTTTTACAAAAATTTTACCATGATATAAGGACAGATTATTCTTGAGAACTTTTTAGCTAATAAACAAAAAGTACACTTGAAATAAAACTAAAATAAATATTTATTTTAGCTGAGACAAATATTTTTGATAAACCTATGGGTATTGAGTATCTGTTCCATTACATACCCTACTGAAAATATTGCTATGCTTCTGCACATAATTGTATTTATATGTGCAACACAAACACTTTTGGCCGACCTTTGTCACTAAAAGCACATTTGTCCTTGAAGCTTCTCCACAGTTTCGCTCAGAATGCCACCTTATCGTGTTATTAGCCAGTGGAGACAACCATTCCAATATTCTTGTGAGTGGTAGACTCCATTCTGCTGCAAAGGAAGCATCATATGCGGATGGACCTAAAGATTTTGCCATAAGCCTTGAGCCTAGTTGTTAGAGTAGCTCTTATAGTTGAGGTTAACATGTTGTTAGAGCAGCTCTTAGGAAGCATCATATGTTATTTCTCCTACTCCTATCCATCTATCCTTTATCTCTCAATTTTTTCTTTGTCATTTCGTCAAACATATGGTGTGCATCATTTGCATATATCTTATCAACCGAATGCATAACAATTGACCATTGTATATTGACGAAGAATAAGCAAAACAACATAGACAACAATAATATTATTTTAGTGTAATTTATAACGCACAAGTAAAATCAGGAAAGTGAACCTGCAGAACACCAAAAAAAAAAAAAACAAATAGAATCAAGAAATAATCCTTTTGCATAAACGACCAATCCCTCATTTAAAAATCAGGTGTTAAAATAAAATGAAAATAAGAAACTGTACCTTTACGAATTGTATCTTTTGTAAACAGATGAAAAATATCTTGAGATTGCAGTTGAACGAAGACTGGAGCGAAATATGGAGATGGAGATCGAAAGTATGAAAGATTGAGAGCAAATGGAGATGTAGATGGAAAGAATGGAAGAAACGCAGAACAAAAGAAAGAAAATACGTGGTTAGGGGTAAAGGGTTTGTCTCAGAGAGTATATTGAGAATTTTGAGGGGCGAATTTGTTTTCTTGGAAAGGCAATTTGAGGAACGTTTTTTTGTCTTTAGTTCTTCTTAAATGGGTCATTCTGTACAAATCTCTAATATCTAATGCATGTTCAATTTAAAACTGTTATGTACAAAGCGACTTCGGACTCTTGACGTCTATCTGAACCACCTACCTTCATTATTTTGGGTCCATTGGAGGCCCAATGGGCTTGAATAATATTTTTTTTATGCGTAATCCACTAAACTGCAGCCCTGCATCTCTGAGCGCCTAAAGCATGTCAAGGAGCAGAAAAGCATCATCGACCCACCGGACAGAGACCTTCTTTTCGGTATTGGAAGAAACAGGCAGCCCAAGGAAACGATGCAGAGCTGCTCTGACCTTGTTGTGACGCTTACGTTGTCGAATCCGTCGCAGAACCACTTCTTTGTCCAGTGCTTCAGTGGAGTGAGCTGGTTTTAAGTGGACATGAGTGGTCACTACTCCACTAGTCAAGATTTCTGGGTCTTCTTGATCTTCATCTCTGGAATTGTTGTTGGTATTGTTCTCCACTTCTGATCGAGCAGGTTGGGTTTTCGACACCAAGAAAGACATTACTAAAGCTCTTCCTATGGCTCCCAGTAATAGTAGTAGTAGTGGACACAAGATTTTGCTAAGTGTAATTGGGTGAAGTTAAGATGTGGCACCCTGGCCTGGTGTGGTCTTATTTATAGAGGACGAAGTTTAGTGAATTAATTAAGGATTAGGTCGGTGCGGCGGGTTCGAGGTGTCTGGAGGAAAGCAGTCTGTCTGACTGAATCAGGTGGCGGGAAGAATCCATGGTTTTTCTACGAAGGAAGTCGGCTTGTATTAAAGGTATCTTTTATTCATTTATTTTTTAAAATAATTTGATTAAAACACGTATCTTATTTTTAATAATATATTTTGGATTTGTTGTGGAGCATAAAATGTTAGGAACTTGATTCTCAGTAAGATTTGATTATTGCTTCGTCTCGTGTTTCTGTTTTTTAAAACTTCCACCAATCCTATCCTGCTTTTGCTTCACTAAATATAATTATGGGTTTAAGGGCATTCGATGATAAAGGCTTGGGACCCCCTTAATTATTCCTTCCAAAAGTTTCAAAGATGAATTGGATTTGGGCGGGCTATTTTAATTTAAATTAGAAATAATGACACAAATATCTAAAATTAAATTATTAATAATAAATTTACCTCAAACATTTACAATTTTTAAAAAAATTAATTTGGATAGAATTTTGACAAATACAGTCTTAATGTGTAACATGAAACAAATTTTCGTTTCTTAACAAAATCACATTTTTATCAATATATAATGAATTTTCATAATTAACAAACTCGTATCTCTATCAAATGCGACAATTAATGTGTAATAGATCTACAATAAAAAAGAAACAAATCAGATTTGGAACTGCAAAATTCTTTTTGAATCTTCCTCATTAGCTCATCGAGATATCAAACCACAAAATATAATACGTAACTTCTCATTCCATAATTTTTTTTCGAGTTTCTCAGCTCTTTAAAATTCTTCTTCTAATTATATTTAAAAGTCATCGATCGTTCAACACAACAAATAAAATTCACAACTCCTCCTACAAGATTCTTCTTCAAAATATCTGCAAATAAAAAATTGGTAAATTATCATATCTATCATCGTCCCTTCTAAACAGGTAAATACAACTATAAAAAAAACTTGAACAATTACTGTTTTCTCGTACATTTTTTTCATTTAAATATGTTTATATTTAAAAAAAAATGAACAACAATTGCTTCATTTTAATATGAGATAAAAAAAATTTGCATTTGTTTTTAATATTCTTTAGAATTTCAACAATTGTAAATTCTAAAAAAAAAATGTTTATAAATTGGTTACTATTTGTTTATTTCATATTTATTAGAAATTAAAATATTATCTTAACAACACTCTGATTCAAAAACCGTAAACTGTAATTATATAACTATTTGTGGTTTACTTTAGATCAATTTCTTCTCTATCAAACATATATTTGTTGTTCAACATGTTCTACATTCAACGATTATATATAAAGTCTAAACAAAAAATCTTTATAAATTGTTTTCTATTTGTTTATTTTTTATTTATCAAAAATTGTAATCCTTTCTTAACATCATTCTATATTCAAAATCTGTGAACTGTAATCATACAACTATTTACAGTTTACATATAATTCTTGTTTATCATACATTTATCTGTGGTTTAACATATTCTTCAACAATTATAAATTCTAAATAAATATTTTTATAAATTATTTATTATTTGTTTATTTCATTTTTATCATAAATGTAGTATGTTTTTAATAGCATTCTATATTCACAAGCTGAAAAATACGTATAGAAAATATTTATATATTGTTTACAACTTATATATTTCTCATTTATTATAAATGTCAAAGTGGCAAAATGTTAACTAACACTTTATATCTAATTAACTTGTCACTCTTCAACAGAAATGGATCATATACCAACATTCATTTACTACAATAGTATTTGGGAAGAAAGTTTGAAATACATCAACTTTGATGTAAACGGTATTCTTATATCAGCAAATTGCAACTTCAATAGTCTACTGATAATTATTAGAGACCAAGTTACAGCCATACAAGAAGAAAGATAATTAAAAATAACATATAAAGTAAAAGATCGATACCCAACATTCAAGATACAAAATGATACATATCTATAATTCTATTTGGAATTGAAAAAGAAGGAGACAGACTTCACAAAGTACTCGTTGTGCATCAATATTGTTGAAAATAAAAGCTTCTTTTTTCACATCAATAACTCTTCAAATCTATAGGCTTGAGACAATAATAACAACTGTAAATACAGTTGAAAACTCATCAAATGTGGATTTCACAAACAACATATGAGACTACATCGACTTTGTAAATTATATAAATAAGGAAATTTCACAAATAGACAGCTTAAAGAATGAAGAAACATAAATCAGTAATGAAAGCTATGAAATAATAGATAGAACAATAGAGAAAGAAATTGAAGTCGGGCAAGTATACAAGGACAAATATATTTTGATGCTAAACTTGAGTTTCTATGCAATAAGAAACAATTTTCAATACAAAGTGCAAAAAGGTGTGCAATAGACAGTATTATATTTACTATTTGGAAGAGACATGCAATTGGTATTTAAGAGTATAAAAACTTAGAAATATAAGAATGGTCAAGAGCAAAAAACTTAACAATATCCACATTTGTTCCTTAGAAATCAAAACAAGTGATCAAAGACAAACATCTTCAAAAATTATTGGTGCTAGCATCAAGATGAAGTTCATGGGCAGTAAGATAGTTTACACCCTTGCAGATATAATACAAGACATGAATAAAAGTCATGAAATAACTCTCAATTAGAAGAAAGTTTGGAGGTCAAAAGAAATGACACTAGAAAATTTAAGAAGGAAACCAAAATCTTCATACTAAAAAATACCAAACTACTTATACATGGTTGAGAAAATAAATCCCAAATTTATTGTTGACCTAAAAACAAAATACGATAACACATTCCTTTATTTGTTTATGGCACTAGATGGTTTAATTAAAGGATGAAAATATTGTAGACCGGTATTGGTAGTGGATGAGACTTTTTTAAAGGCATCATATAGATGTGCATTGTTATCTGCATGCACATAAGATGAAGATAACCACATTTTTCCCCTTAGTTTTGCAATAGTTGATTCAAAGAATAATGCATCTTGAGAGTGGTTTTTTGAAAAACTCAAAACAACTTTTAGAGACAGAGAACAAATGTATACCATATCAGCCAGACATGAAAGTATAAAAAAGACAACTAAAAAGGTATGTACCACAATTTCAACCAATAACATGTTTATAGCTGATTTACTTCTTGGTTACCTTTGGTTGATCTGTACTTCAATAAAGTCTTTCCACAAGCAACACATGAAGTATGCATGTACTACTTACTAAACAACTTGAAAACACACTTCAAGAAAGGCACAAAACAAATAAGTAATGCATTCTTTACAGCAACACATGCTTACATAAATGAAAAATTCTAGCATTTTATGAAAGAGATTAGAAAGATTGATAAGTGAATTATACCAAGCCTAAAGAATATTGGATACGATAAATGGTCTCATTTATATTATGTAAATAATAGATATTTACCATGACCTTCAATATTGTTGAATCACTGAATTCAACGAACAAAGTATCAAGAGAAATTCCCATAACAACTCTGCTGGAGTGCTTGCGTTCTTTGGTGCAAGAATAGTTACATTCAAACATAAACATTGCAAAATCAACATTCACAAAAATGACCACAAAAATTGAAAAATGTCTTATTGAGAACTTTAACAATTCCATTTCATTAATAGTAAGTATCCTAACCATCTATACTACATATACATTATCACTATAATTTCTTCCCTTCATCATATATGATAAACATATAATAAACAAAAAATAAACATGATTCAGCAATATATCTCTAAATTCACTAATGAATTTTTGTATACTAATAAGTCCAACTTGCAAAAGAAAATTTGTACATGAAAAAGAGAATTTGCCCATGCAACAAGTACCAAATGGATGAGCTACCATGTTAACATGCATTTGCAATCTTGAAAAAATACAATTAAGATCCTCATGCATACTGCTTAGATTTCTACAGTAAGTTCAACATGCTCGCTACATATGATGCAATAATATATCTAATAAAAAATGAAACAATATGAGATATACCAAATGAAATTAAAGACATAAAAGTTATCCCTCCATAAATAGAGTGAAATCAAGAAGACCCAAGAAAAAAAGATACAAATTTGCATGGGAGAATACAACTAGCAATAAGTGCAGTAAATGTGGATTAATTGGACATAACATGAAGACATGCAATAATCAACTAAGAAAAGCATGATAACCAATAAATCATTGAAATACTACACTTCCACAAATTTTTAGAAATATCAACATGTATATTCAGTAATTGTAAAACTCTCCAAACATTTCTGACAAATTGATAAAGCAATATAGAAAAAGGTTGATTTTTTATTTACAACATGTTTACTTTCTGTTTATCATCATTGTTCACAACATTCAATTTGTGTGTGTGTGTGTGTGTATGTGTATGACACTGTAAATCATAACTCTGAAAATGTTTATTTTATTTTTACAAAAGGTTTATTTGTAATATATGACAGGGAAAACTTCATTCTCTGGAAAGTTATTTTGTTCCAATGATAAAAAAAGAAAAAAAAATATTCTCTATTCAAGATCATTTTAGACAAATCTCACATTCATTCTCAGTCAAAATATTAATAATTTCTAAACAAACAATACTAAAGTTAGTATGAAAATTCAATAGCATTCAAATTAATATTAAACTGATATAAATAAAGGACCATCCAACTTACAAATAAATCCTATAGTTAAAACTATAATTGTTTATAATCTAATTACAAATACAACAAAAAAATAAAAGAAAAAAAATAGCCCTATTAAGTAACAAAATCATATTGGATATCAATCTTTTGGTCATCACTTAGGGCTCCAAGATACTCATTGTCACATTCGGCATCATTTTATTCTTTAAACTTGGCATGAAAATACAAGATGACAAAAAGCCTAGCCATGTGAGCATCAACATCAAAACCTTCAAGAAGAATTTCTTAGCAATAAATCAAGTACTCCGTAAACGACGCCACAAACACTCCACAATCACTAACAACAAAAATAAGAAAAAATTAAAATTATATACAAATATAATAGAAGATAATTTTTTTTAAAAAAAATACACAGTACATGAAAATTACCTATCAGATTAAGAGAGTAAATCCCTAACCAATTCAATATTGAATGGTGTTGTCAATGATTTTTCAGCACAGGGACCGATATTAAAATTAATGTCAGTTATTGACTTATAAAACCCAACCATCGATAGAAAATCTGGTAGCAGAATATTGTACGACATAAGAACCTTTGTACATAACTATTCGCAATGGGCTATCTTCAATGAGTAATAACAAAAATCCTCCTCTCCCTGAAACTGAAATTTTCTAAAATTTAGTGTTCTTTAGGCACACAATGTATAGGGAAGAGGACAAAATCCACATCAGTCCACCGTCGATTACAACACATATGATACCCAAGAAGATAGTCAGTAACAACATTGTCAACACAGACAATAGACAAATTGTCATTATATGCCTTTATCTCTTTTACAACAATCTAATACAACTAGCAAACATTAAATATGTGGTTGTAAACTCTATTTTCTTCCTACTGTTGTACTTCCCTTTCTCACTGGGGGTACTTTCATTTCTTCCTCAAATAATAAAATATAACATCCATATATTGCTAAGAAATTAAAAAAAAAAAAAAACTATTAATATCAAACATAAACAAAGAAAAAGAAAATAAAAAAAATATATAATAAACAAAATATCAACATATACCAACATATTAGAACTTTTATATCATTCCATACAAACATATAAAAAGGTGAACTAAAAATAAACATTTAATAAACAAAAGATAAATATAAAATAACATATAAAAGACTTAACTCCTTTTATACCATTATATAACAAAACCAACTAAAAGATAAACATATAATAAACCAAAAATAAACATATAACAACATATAAAAAAATTGTATTTCATTCCATTATAACATATAGCAAGTCAACAATAAATACACATATAATAAACCAAAGGTAAACATACACATATCATTGAGTTTAAATACTGTCCTCTGTAGAACAAAAAATGGAACCATGTTTTCTCAGTAATAGGAGCAACCCCCAAATCAAAGGAAATTCATGAGATTTGGTTTTTTTTGAGTAGAATAATCCATTATATGAAAAAAATGATTTTTAAAAAAATTTAAAAAATAAATACATAAAAGTAAATAATTTTGGCATAAGGTACTACCTTTTAGTTTTTTTTTTTCTTCAATACACTTTCCTCAACTCAAAGACTCAAATTCATTCAATTTTCCATCATTAGGCCAATAACTAAGCTTTTCATGCGAAGGACAAGAACCAAATAGAACCTGCTTTATTTTTCCAATCTTTTGTCCTTTCTTTCTCATCATTTTTTTCGAGTCAGATGACCCATACTCAGTCAAAAAAGGAGATCTATACAGACTTTCAGGTTTCAAAGCTCTTTTCTGAAGACATGGAATATTAATAACAACTATTTCACAATTTTTTCGCACCACTAGCTACAAAATCAAGTAATAATTACAAAACCAAAAACTAATATAAAACAACAATTCAAAAAATAAAATGAAAAATGACACCAAAAAAATAATAAAAATATCAAAGAAAAAAACCTTAGAAGACTTTAGCTCTTGAATAATTTTTGTAGCAACAACATTAATTATCTCCAACTCCTCATGATCCAACTCATTAATAAAAAGAAGATGATGGCATGTCATTCATATCAGTTTTGTCAAACTTCCTCCCATCATCATTAGAAAAACCAACTTCTCTTCTAACACTTTGCCCCACATTTTTGTCTTCCTTATTCATCTTACCATCATGATAATTTTCCTCATTCATCTTACCATCATGATTAGTTTTCTCATTACTAGCATCTCTAGCACCACCTTCACCACTACCGTTGTTCCTATCATCCTACAAAATAAAAACACCATTTAATTTTACATATATAACATTACTCAAATAAATCATAAATAAAAATAATAAAACATAAACAACAAACAAACAAATAATACAGCAAATATGTAACAATGAAATAACAAAATCAACAGCTCAAAATAAACAAATCAACAAAAAAATAAATACAACACTTATTAAATATACTTTCTTATCCGGAACTCCATCATGTTTATTATCAAAATCATAACCATCATAAGCTTCATTCACATCAAAATCATCTTCATCCTTCCCTCCATTCTAAGTAAATAAAAGAAACATATCACAACAATATAAAAACAAAGAATACATTTGAAATCAACAAAAAAATATTTATAAAATCAACAACAAATAAACATCATCATCATTAGAACCTTTCACACCACCTACTTCACTTGCATCCTACACGAAATAAAAAAAATAATAATAAGAAATACATACATTACAACCAACAACTAATTAGAAAAAAAATAATGTATCTCAAGTTTTTACTTTATGAAAGCCAACTCATAACAAATAGAACCAAATTGACTTTTAAATACCACTTTAGAAAACTTTAAAAATAGGTAACACTTGATTGTATCTTGTCTTCATTTGCAATCACTAAATCCAACTGTTTTTGCATTTTTCCCTAATTTCTCATCATCTCGTCAAACTTTTCTTACAACTTCTTTAATTCATTTGAATATGAATAAGAAAGACCCTTAGAACTAGCCAAATCAGAAATATCATTGCCATATACCTAAAAAATCCCTTGCCCTCCAAAATCTAGTTAGACCAAATTTCTTCAAAAAAATCATTCAACTTTAGCTCTGCTTTTTCTTGATCAGTAACAAAAATATTCTCCAACCTCAATTGAAAAAAAATAAAAAAACATATAAAAACATAAAAAATAAAAAAATGGCCTTAAACTAAAATTAAATAAAAAGAAAAAGAAGAAATTACCTTTTAACAAACAAATTAAAAACTTTCCTTGGAAGTTTAACAATATTGGCAGAATATCTACAAGCCCTATTTAGCATTCAAGGGACACGACCACTAATAAATGTATGAAACTTGTCCACCGTGACAGGACAACACTTCTAGAACCAAATTTGAAGAATTAAAGAAAATTCAACTAACTTATAATAAGAGATGTTTTTCACTCCTTTATCCTTTGAATCTACCAACTTTTTTCCATTTTCTAATCACTTGTCTCTTCAAATTTTCAATTGTCATCTCAACACACCTCTTTTCCCCAAGGATAATCATTATACTATTCACTATCAAAAATACTAATACTGCTCCTATCTACAACCCTAATAGTTAAATTATTAAACAAAAACATATCAACAAAATATAACGTAGCTATCTTGTCTGCATCTTTGTCATCAACTTAATTCTCTGACAAAAAAATAATTTTCAATTGCTTGCGTGTTCACTTTTTCAGAAAACCAAAATACATTTCCACTATTCCATCAAAAGTCTCAAAAAAGTTCAATTTATCACACTCACCTACACATTTTAGCCCACAACAACAAACTCTTACAAGCCAAACCTCAGTATTTTTCCCCTAACACAAAACCACATCTCATCCAAGTTTAGTTGCTTAACTTCCTGCAAAAGAAAAGAATGAATAAGTTGCACTTATAACTTGAAATTCCCTAACTCCAAAACTTTCCAAAACAACTCTCCCTAAACACATTCAATTGACTCTTCATGAGTTACTTCTTCAAATTCTCAATCATTTTGTAATCAAAATGATTAGTAATCTCGCCATAAAATATTCATAAAAATCCACCTTATACTTCATACTTTGCAAGCAAAAAACAACAAATCAACAAACAATAAACAAAAATCAACACAGAGTAAACAAAAATACTTTAAACTAACAAATCAACATCATAACAACAAAATCAAAACAGAAATCAATAACAAATAAACAACGAAATAATGGTACAACTCACCACAAAAAAAAAAGGAACAATAAAAGTTAAAGAAATAAAATAACATAACAAATAAACCAAAAATCAACAAAACAACAATAAAATAGACCACAAAATGAAACACAACAAAAAATAGCTAAAAGAACATATAATAAATCAAACAAATTACAAAGCTAACAAATCAACATTAAACTAATGAAATAAGCCACAAATCAATAATATCTAAATAACAAAAATACTCAGACAAATAAACACAAAATAAAACAAAAAAATTTCAACAACAACCAAAGCAAAAAAACAAAATTAGTGAACCAAGAATCAACAACAAATAAACAAAAATAAAAAAATAAAACCAAAGGAATCCAAAAAATTACATATGGAATCACAACTGGATCCTTAAAAACTGACACCTTCCCAACTGTCTCTTCATCAACCAAACGCTTACTCCGTTTCGATTTCTCAACCCTAGGACTCTTTTTTTCGAAATCACTATAGTTAACAATCTTTCGCTGAAAACTAGACAATTTCTTCTAAAAACTACCACTTTTTTTCAACTTTCTCGTCGACTTTCTACGACTTTTAACGCTTCTCTTTAATGGAGATTTACTTACAACAGATTTCCTTTGACTTTTCACGCTTCGTTTCATTGGAGATTTACTTTCATCAGATTTTTTACCCATTGCAATACTCTTCCAGACATCTACATACCTTTCAGACTTAGGATTTACTAACTTCCTTAAAATTTGTGAATTGCTATTAATCACAGTAGACTTATCAGAAGATAGCGAAAATATCATACCCAATGAGAATAAATATGGAAATATTACAATATTAATTCAACACATCTTCGCAAAAAATATAGTTAATCATGACAATGTGTGCAAATCGAAATGAGAATGGCAGAGAGAATACAGGCTATTGTGATAATGGTGGAAAAAAGAAAAACAAAGATAGCATTAAAAAGTAAATTTACATATACCGAATTGTCCTTCTAATAAACGTGGGATATAAAGGGCTTTAAGCAGTAGAAAAGGGTGTTTCATGTCATTATCTCTTTAAATTAAGCCATCACATTGGTCTAGGATTCTGTGAATTTTTAAAAATAAGAAAGAACATATCAACGGAATTAAAAGTTTTATAGCAGTAAAAAGCAATGATACAAAGAACATAAAGCTCAACCATGTTGTTGTGTTTAACCAAGATAAAACAAACAACTAGTCTTCTGTTAGAGGAAAAATTCTAATATGGATTTAATTCATCTTATGAATTAATTATTTATAATTTGTTACGTATTCAATTTCTTTAGATTAGATAACATTTCATAATTTTTTATTTTGTATTTAAAATATATTATATTAATATTTTCATATTGATTAGTGCATTATGAACTCAGTATACAAAAGAATCTCTCTATATTAGAAACTAAACGAAAGAAAGTAGGGTGAATAATAAAATTTTTTATAAAAAATATTTTTAATCAATCGATTTAGTTTGATTTACCAATTTTTTAATTTTTATTCTCTAATCAAATTAAATTATTGACTAATTTTTAATTTTATCTATATATTCTAAAATTACTGTAAAATATTGACTCCTCATCTTCTCCTCTTTGATCAAGGTACTGAAGTGTTTAATTGTCTTTGTGGAAAGGCAAAAAAATAAAGAAAGCTCTATGCGTAATGGGTCACACAACGGTGCGCCAAAACATATTAATATAATATTAGATTGTTAGATAAAATATTGTGTACAACTACTTTTGTCTTCACTAAAGACAAAACAGATATTGGTAATAATGTTATGTTATGTAAAACTTTATTTTTAAACATATAAGTTAAAAAAAAATATACAACAAAATGCAACATTAAATTTTGACAAAATTATATTGAAAAGCCCAAATTTTAATGTTGATAGTAAAGTAGTAATAATAATAATAATAATAATAATAATAATAATAATAATACAATTTTTTAAATTTGCATAATTAAACTTTGTACCATATAAAATAAAATTTTTCTATTGATAATTAAACTAACTTTCATCAAATACATAACTTAAGTTCAATTAAAAATTAAATTAATTATCTTAAATATAAATATTATATCTCACTTATATAACTATCATTAAGTTATAATTAAATTTATTATATACTTGTGTATGATGAATTTTAATTTTATATTTAAATTAAAAAATTTTAAAATCTAAATTTATATTTTAGAAAATCTCTCAATCAGTTATTTTTTTAAACAAATTTCACTCAATATTTTTTTAAAAATTAATTTTTATATTTTAAATTATAATTTTTAAAAAACTATTTGAATATTTTGAATAAAAATATTAAAATATCATTATATTTTAAATAAAATTAAAATTGAATTTGAATTTAATTAAGTAATCTAAATATTTTTAAAATAAATTTTCTTTCTTTTTTATTTTAATTATTCTACCTTACATATATATATATAGTAATAAAAATTATATTTTTTATATTGTCATCAGGTCAAATTGAATTACGTTCTGAGTTGACACATTTGAGTTAATTTTGACCCAAATCATCGGATTGACCCTTACTCAAACCTGATCCGTCTCAAAAATTTTTGAATTATTTCAAGTTTGTTCGGATTCAGGTCGGGTTTGGATACAAATTATATTATGGATCTGTGTGCACATTGCATCATGGTTTCTAACTTCAATATGATTCCATTTTTTACATTTTATAGAATTACTTTTAGTTGGAATTTAGAATTTTTAAAAAAACTTCTAGTTAGTTTCTTTGCAACTGAATCAATGATTTAAAATTTTCATCTTCGATTTTTTTGCTCTAAAAGTTTCATTTATTATTGAAAACCATGAAATTTTTGTTTGATATCTCTTTTTTAATAAATATTTTAAATAAATGTTTCTATCAATTTTATATTGCAATGAGAATTTTTAAATAAATGTTTAATAAATATCATTTTTAATAAATAATATTTTTAATAAATATTTTAATAAATATCATTGAAATTGATATAGACTAAAATTGTTAATGAACTATATGAGAATTGATGTTGTAGTTAAAGTTGTTTAATAAAAACTTCAAATATCTAGGTACATTTCAATTGATTGTAGGTACGTTAATTTGGAATTGTAGACACATAACATTTGATATGAATGTACATTAATATTCTAGAGAATGTATACTAATTTTATATTGTATGTACATTTGTTTTCTATCTTGACTTCTGTAATAAAAAATTCTAATGATCTTCTACGTGATTCTAAGTATATTGGTGTTGTACTCTAGGTATATTATTTTCTTATTTTAGGAACATTGTTATTATTTTGCAAGTACTTTAATGTTTTAGAGAAGACACATTGGCTATGTATTGTATGTTCATTGGGTTTTCTATCTTAACTTATGTAATAAAAAGTTGTAATAATTTTCGATATTTCTAGTGATTTAAATACATTCTTGATAATCCTAAGTATATTAGTGTTGTACTCTAGGTACATTATTTTCTTATTTTGGATATATTGTTATTGTTCTACGGGTACACTAATGTTCTAGAGAATATAAATTAGTTTTATATTGTATGTATATTGAAGTTTTTATCTTAACTTATATAATAAAAAGTTATAATTATCTTCTACATTTCTAGTGATATAATTACATTTCTAATAATCGTAAGTATATTGGTGTTGTATTCTATGTACATTATTTTTCTTATTTTAGGTATATTGTTATTATTCTGCAAGTACATTAATGTTTTACAGAAGATACAATGACTTTGTACTGTATGTACATTAGATTTTCTATCTTGACTTTTGTAATAAAAAATTACAACAATTTGCTACATTTCTGATAGTCTAAATATATTAATGTTGTACTTTAGGTACACAGTTTTCGTATTTCAGGTAAGTTTTTTGTTGCACTGCTGATAGATTTGTGTTGGTTAATAGATATATGAGTTTTTTAAAGTATATTATTGTTGATTTCTAAGTATTTTTATTTTAACTTGCAAGTTAATTGGTGTTTATCATTGTGAAGTTTAGTTTAATGAAACATTATTTAATAAATATTTTTAATAAATATCATTTTAATAAATTTTTTAGTAAATATTTTAATATTTTAATAAATATATGAATGATTATACAATCTTAAGTTTTTAAATTACTAGGTTCATTTATTTTTAACATTTAATTTATTTAATTTTTATATAAAAATTTTAAAATTAAAACTAGATCAAATTAAATAATAATTGAAAATATGAACTAAACTAGCTGAACATTCCATTAATTTGTTCTATTTATAGTAATAAAGAGAAAAGAACAATAAAATAAAAAATTAAAAAAAGAGACTTGCGGTGAAAGAAAAATGCTTGCATTATAAAAAACTCAATTTATTATAATGCAAACATAAATTGATGACGTATGTAAGGGAAAATATCTCATATATACGTATATTGAGCGTTCAAACCATGATATTATATGCTCTGAGGTCCATGACATAAAAATTCATATTCGGGTCACCTTTTCGAATGAGTTCAGATCAGATTTTCTGGTTGGATAAAAAATTATCACCTTTAAATACAATGATTTGAAATAAAACATATTTTATTTTACATTTAAAAAACTATCGTCACTTTTTATTTATAACTATATATATACATATACATATACATATATATATATATATATATATATATATATATATATATATATATATATTAAAAACATCTAAATTATTCTTAATCAATGATATTAGAATAAATAAATTTATTAATTTTAATACTGTTCTGTTAAATAAAAAACTTAATATTTTGAATATGAAACAAATACAAAAAAATAATAATTAGATACTAAGGATATTATTCTACATGTTCACAATATAAAATAAACAATATTGTTTTAGTATTAAATAGTAATATATACATTTGTAAAATATGTTATTCCAAACATTATTAAATTCTTACACTAATATTATTCTATATTTATCATTTGATTTACTTTCCAATCTCTTAATTCTCATGAACATATATTTTAATTTACTATAATTATTCAGTTATTATTTTTTAATAAATAACTATTACAAGAATATACATAAATTATTATCAAGAGTCAATTACATTTTATTTTTATTATTATTTTAATATTTCCATTTCAGATTTATTCAATAAAAAATTTTATTTAAGAGTTATTTCATATATTAAAATCTGTATTTATAACTTATTTGTTAATAAAATTTTATTTAAGGGTCAATATCAATATTTTATCGTTTACCAATCTATCCGGTCATTCTTCTTTTTTTTTGTCTTTTGTTGTCCCATTTTTTTTTTATTTTGCTTATGTCATAGCTACTACAATATGTGGCAATAATTGAATGACGCAATGGTTGCCAGACGCAGCGTAATATCAAATTTTTTTAATTTTTAATCAAGTGATTTAGTTTGATTTATCAATTTTTTAATTTTTATTTTCTTATCAAATTAAATTATCAACTAAAATTTAATTTTATTGATCTATTCTAAAATTACTACAAACTATTGACTCATCCTTTTCTCCTCTTCGATTAAGGTCCTGAAGTGTATAATTGTCTTGTATAATTTGTCTTTGTGGAAAGGCAACAAAACAAAGAAAGTTCTATGCATAATTGGGCACTATTCCAAAATTACTACAAACTATTGTCTCTTCATTTTCTCCCGTACTGAAGTGTATAATTTTGTGAAAAAGGCAACAAAACAAAGGAAGTTCTATGCATAATTGGGCAGTCCTCATGTTGATGACATAACTAATGAGTTGTGCGCACCAATTTCTTTGAGCAAAATGCTTCCCCACCTGCAATCAATTGAGCCAAAATTAAAATAATTAACATCGTTATTACTATTTCTTGCTTTGGAGCAATCATACTTTACCATAGTTGGAAGTCTTTGCGCATTAACCTAAGTAGCTACGCTTTATTCCATCATGCTACCGATCATTCTTTTCCGTAATGGGCAAAGAAACACTGGTCTGTTACATGGTCTTGGACCTACTATTTTTATCGTATCTAGGGTAACCACCAATCCTCAATCCTTAAACGTGGCTCCTACCAAGGTCGTCTCGGTTCTTGGGTCATGTACCTGTCAAGTCCCAATTGGTATTCTTGTTTTTTGTTTGCTGATGATTATGGTGCTTTTTATAGAAAAACCTAGCAGATTTTCTCTTTTACGTGATTCATTGAATTTTGGAAACTGATTGCAACATGCGATAGAGTCACTTATGGTCATATGATCCACTGGTAGTTAAAACTGTAACATCATCAGCGATAATGTTTTTCCCAGATCAGGATGCAATGATTGAGATAGATTCCTTCAAACTCCTTCCCCCTGGAGGCTCCTCCTCTTCAAAAAAAAAAAAAAAAAAGAATTGTATTTTCCGTAGCTAGAGAATATTGAATTGAAATTGATAATGTACTTCCTGGTTATCGTAGTTGTAGCGCTACAGGTGGACACTAATGAGTGAAAGTGAAACAATGATCATTCAGATGATTCTATCTGTGCAATATTTTCTTCATTTATACAAAGTTCTACTATGACTGTCCTAGTATATCAAGATTCTAATAACTTTGGCTATTAATGTCAAAATCTATCGTTACAACGTTACTCGGTCGCCTTCAGAGGCTCTCTCGCCATGATCCATCTCTTTCATCTTCTCCTAGTCCAGCGTTAGCGCGCCATGACCTATCTTTTTCTTCCTGTCCAGCTCGTCTCCGAATGACCTTGCCTTGGTCGTCGGGTCCTTGTATGGCATGGTTATCAGAAATTGTATATACATTTTAACAAATTCAAGAACAAGGTGGAGATTAGCTAGTAAATTAGTAACAATTTGATTTTTGCATGCTATGGATGTCATAGTGTCCAGTGGGATTAAGAAAATGGAAAGAATTTTTCTCATTAAAGCTGTTGGAAACTAACTGTACAAGGGGAGAAAAATAATACTGGAGTAAAGTTTGTTTAGTCTTCCCCAGTCACCGAATGAAAATTTATCTGGTCTTTCAGTGAGCTTGCTGCGTTGTTGAAAACAAAAAGCATATTGGAGCCGATCATCATGCCATTGATGCCTAGCTGTGAGGTGTGCTTTTTAGTCTGCAGCTTAACTGGGACATGGGTCTACGTCGAATTATTTTGGGCGTGGACTTTCAAGTCATTGCTCAGATTATTTCCAATCATAAAAGAGGTGATAGTTCCCATCAGCCCGTGTTAGATGCTACATAGATTTATTTGACAAGGGTGTCTCAGCATGTAGGTCTAGAGAAGCTAATCATGCAGCGTATTGGCAAACCAATTTTACCGCGGAGCTGCCATTGGACATGGCTATTTTGCAGGATCCGCCTCAGAGTCAGTTACACATTTTGTATGCTGATGCTGGTGGGATTAAACTCGCTTAGAATGTGATTTTTAGTGAAATAATATGATGCGTGGCGTAGTCTCAGTTAAGCGACCAGCATCACTCCTAGCTTTTTTCATCAATCTTTTAACGATCAAACCTACGTTCATGGGCTCAAACAATTTTCCTATCAAGCATGTTTGACTATTTCTTGCACAAGCACATTAATATATTAGTTTTTCACGTACAATTATGGCCTAAATTAATAATTGTTGTAATTATGGCCTCTGTTAAATTAATGGCATTGTGAGGTTGCTTGAGAGCTGGCTAGCTATAATAGAGTTTCTTCTTTCCAATCATTACAAAATTAAACGCACTCTTAAGTAATTTCAGAAAACAATAACAAGCGAGACCATGTTCATTGTTCCATAGGCCAGTATCCTAATTTCCATAAATAAAGAGAAATTAGCAAGAAAGATAAAGATTATGAAATATAGCCCAAAAATAGCAAATCAAATAATAGAACCACAAAATTAAATAGCAACTAAAGCAACAACCACAGAATTAAAACGACCAAACTCAACTAATTACAACAGAAACTCTAGTTAATATTAGCAACGACCTAAATATCTCAGTGTCTCCAAGCAACAGTAACATCCCGCACCGGACACGTGTCGTAAATCCAAAATCCTCCACCCTAGAATGTCGTTGCTTTTGCAGCTATTTATTTGTACAATCCCTGTCTCCTCTCCAGCCTTTAATTAGTACTTGTAGTTGCTTTTTTCTGTATCCTCATCTCTCTCTCTCTCTCTCATCACATACCTTTTCTGGTGTCGTTTTTCTGTATGCGCCTTCAAATGAGAGACGACGGAGGGGGAGATTGCACTAAATTTGTCGACACTGGGAGCAGCATTCCCAGATCCAAATTCAGTAACACTGCACATTCAGACCCCAACATGTCGTCTACTCTCCAAGATGATGATTTCAACGTCCGTAACAGCAGCGCTTCCGCTATTACCCCTAGCTTTTTCGACCCAAACCGGTTGAGCTGCGAAGGGTCTCCTATGACCATGTCTCCCTGGAACAACTCGTCTGCTTTTAATAACTCTGCATGGACTCCTTTTGAGGAAAATTTCCCACAGAACGGACTCATCGGTTCTCTAGTTCGCGAAGAGGGCCACATCTATTCCTTGGCCGCCACCAAGGATTTGCTTTACACGGGTTCAGACAGCAAGAACATTAGGGTGTGGAAGAATCTCAAAGAATTTTCTGGGTTTAAATCCAGCAGTGGCTTGGTTAAAGCCATTATTATATATGGGGAAAAGATTTTCACTGGTCATCAAGACGGCAAGATTCGTGTCTGGAAAGTGTCGCCCAAGAATCCAAGCATTCATAAGCGATCTGGCACTTTGCCTACGTTAAAAGATATTTTCAAAAGTTCTATCAAACCAAGCAATTACGTTCAAGTTCGTAACCATCGCACCTCTCTTTGGATCAAACATTCCGATGCCGTTTCTTGCTTGAGCTTTAATGAAGACCATACCCTTTTGTATTCTGCTTCTTGGGACAGGACTTTCAAGGTGTGGAGAATCGCAGACTCTAAATGTCTTGAATCGTTAAGTGCTCATGATGATGCTGTTAATTCTGTCGTTGCTAGCAGCGAGGGAATGGTATTTACAGGCTCAGCTGATGGAACTGTTAAGGTTTGGAAACGGGAACAGCAAGGCAAAACGATAAAGCATAATATGGTTCAAACGTTGTTGAAACAAGAATGTGCGGTTACAGCTTTGGCCGTGAGTGCATCCGGTTCGGTTGTGTACTGTGGATCAAGTGATGGGGTGGTGAATTTTTGGGAGAGTGAAAAGCAGCTGTCCCATGGCGGGGTTCTCAAGGGGCATAAGCTTGCGGTTCTGTGCCTTGCGACCGCAGGGAATTTGGTGTTCAGCGGCTCAGCAGATAAGACCATATGCGTGTGGAGGAGGGAGAAGAACATTCACACGTGCCTGTCTGTGCTGACTGGGCATACTGGACCTGTTAAGTGCTTGGCCGTAGAGAAGGATAGGGAGCAGTCAAAACCTGGGGATCAGCGGTGGGTAGTGTACAGTGGTAGCCTTGATAAGTCTGTGAAGGTTTGGAGCGTGTCTGAGTTAGCACCTGATGTTAATCAGATGGCCATGATGCAACACCAACAGTATCAGAATATGCCTGATGGGGAGTCTCTGCTGTCCGATGGAAGCAGCAAGGCTGCAAAAACATGTAGCGGCTTAAACATTGAATCTTAATGTCAGCAGACTTATGATGCCACGTTTGACTAAAAAAAATAACTAAAAATATCAGGACTTTTTGTTAGTGAAACGTGGCGAGTTTGGTGAAGTTGTCCAGCAGAGAAGTAAAAAAAAAAAAAAAAAAAAAAAAGATTGCGACGAATTCGGTTTTGTATATTATAGTGGGTTTTGTGTGGTTAAGATTTAATTCGTATGACTAGTGCGATTGTAAATTTGCGAACTCAAAGTTGCTATTTTGTAATTTCATCCCAAGTGAGAATTTGCATGCTGTCAGAGAACGCCAATTATGAATATTGTATGCATGTACGACAAATTACTTGCTTGCAATGATGTTTTGTATTTGTTCATTTAAAATTTGAAAAATTTTATCGAGTTATTTGCAAATGATATTTAGTGGTTGAAAATAGCTGTAATTAATTGCGGATAAAGTGTGACTATGACTTTAACCACTAGACCATCTAAAATCCGGACCTTGCAACGAGGGGTAAAGTGAAACGCACCACTCAACGACCAACACAAGTTCGTCTTCAGTCGGCGTACAAAAGCATCAGTTATTATGCCACTGGCCCAAAGAAGTTGTCTCAGGAGTATATTTGAAGCAACGTACTGTGATAAAACAATAAAAGTACTTCTTTCCTCTCTTTCTATCAAGATAAAACTTGACGGGTTGGTAAGTAGTTTTTTAATATTCTCCGGCGAAAATATTAAGCATATTTTGCTTCTCATTTCTTATTTGCCTTTTCAAACATGACATTTTCCTAGGCCCTGCTTATTCATCATGATTTTCCTTTTAACTGGGACAAGATCCTCTACCACAGTTATATCCTGGGCCTCACAGATGTCCTAGAACTTAGCGGATATTAGGCCTCTGGTAAACATTACAGAAATCCAATCCTCATTCAAGTAAAACTTCAAGATGGAAGCCTCTAGTCCTCTCTGACGCCACGTATCTAATAACTGTAAAAGGCGCATAATAAGTAGTAGGCCCTTGTATTTGTGAAGAACGTGACTTAATTCATAGGTCATAGCACGTTCTCCTGCTACAAGTAGTGCAGTGGATACTAGCACAGACACAGTGCGATAGGAAAAGGTCTCTTACTGCCGCTGACACAGAAAACAAGATGGTTGTAATCACAACCACACAATCATGTCAAACAACTCTAAACTTGTGCTATTTGCTAAATTTTCCTTCAAAGTTTAATTGTATAAAGTCTGAGTAATTGGACATGGTAACCACTTATATGTGAACATAAAAGACTGCTAATGATTCTGAGGACACAAGTTAATGGTAAAACTCCGGAGTTTTAACTTGGAAGTCTTATTTTCAAACCACTGGGATGAGAAAAGGAGGTTCGTGAAATTGGGGAGAGGGTCGTGCAGCCCAATCATTGAAAAATGAGCATTATTAATGTCGCACAAGGGTAAGAAGCAGTTGCAAAACAATACTATTTTTTTAATTATTATTGATTTACACTATGTCTTATTGTAAATTAGCAGAGAAGAATAATTGATCTAGAAACATGCAAGTATTCTCACTTGTCATGCTGCTTTATAACCTCTGAGAACAAATGATGATGATGACAGAAGAAGGGTATCAATGAAGGAACAAACTCATGTGATTGGCCAAGATGTCTATGACTGGGAAGGCAACTTGTCTTTGAAAGAACATAATCATTTCAGAACTATACACACAACAGCAGACACTCATGCGAACCCATATACAGAATGTACCAGTTTTTGCAGAATCGTTTTTTACTGAGAGAGCTTGCGAGAATGACTTTTTTCTCTATGCAAGCTCAGACCGCGCAAATGGCCACTTCTACTCCCTACTGAGTGCAAGTCCAAGGCCAAAGGAATTACTGAATCTCCACCTTCAAGTATTCTAAGGACCTGGTAATTAACAAATAAAATAAATTTGTCAACCTTTAATTCATGTAAAGGCCCTAGGAAACAGATGAAAGAATGCATGGAGAAGGAACCCAGTATGTAAGAAAACACATCAGACAACAAGGTAAGTTACCAAACCTTTGATATCACAGGCCTGTATTCTGGATCTGGATGGAGGCACAAGGAAGCAGCGTGACCCATAGCCTTTAGTTGATAGGCAAATTCATGGCCTTGCTCAGCATGCAATCGTGGATCCAGCAATTGGCAAATTTTTGTGCAGACATGGCTTGGCTCTGGTGCAGTAAGAGAATGGAACCAATCAGATAAGAAATGCTGTCCCTCATAAAAGTGCAGCTCACTAATTCTTTGGCCTGTGATTAATTCCAACAAAACCACTCCAAATGCATAAACATCAACTTTTTGTGTAATTTTTCCACCATCAACATACTCTGGTGCAAGATACCTGGATATTAAACAATTAACGAACATTAATTTTGCCAGCTAAGCTGTATCTCATCAGATAATTGCTTTTTATGTGCATTAAAGATTTAAATATTTTAGGCAGTTCCTATTAAAGCTTATTGAAAGAATTAAATTGCAGAAGAAGCAGGAGGTTATAAATGCTACACTGGAAATTCAATAAAACTGGCCACAAGAAGATCAGGAGATGTGGGTACCCTGAAGTTCCAATGACTCGCTCCTCTGTACTGATTTTCCATTCAGAGTGCCACCTAGCAAGCCCAAAATCTGCAACCTGCAAATAATGGAACAATAATGAATGATAAAATCTCCATGAGTTTTTAACGCAAGTGTGGTTGTGCATTTTCATGATAACAAGTGTATCCTCTTTATAATGATTAGCATTCCCTTGTCTTAAACTTGAGTGCATCATGGCATTCTAAACAAATTACCTTTGCTATAACATACTCTATTAAAAAATGTTATTATTTATAAAAAAGAAAACATCATCATTAAAATGCGTACTATGGCAGATTTGAAGAAGCCAGGTTCAAGATTCTGTTCACATAAGTGCTGCAACAAAACTTAGATTTCTTCACCCAAAAAAAACAAAAAAGTGCCCAGAGTTAAAATAATGTAATGTACCAGAGGTTCAAAATCATGCGTTACAAGGATATTACTGGGCCTCATGTCCCTGTGTACTATACAACCCACTCTACAATCTTCATGAAGATACCTTAAGCCTCTTGCGGTACCAATTGCTATTTTCAGCCTTGAGTGCCAAACTAGAGGTACTCTTCTGTTTCCTGTTAATCACTCAAAATGAAAGTCCATCAACTGAGCCAAATTTAACAGCCAGTATTATTAAATGCAAACATATGATATTGAGCACATAAAATATCAAATAATCCAACGCAAAAAGTACTTGGACATGAATCTTTATGTAAAAGAGAATATGGGACTACCGTGCAAATGGAAGTCCAAAGACTCATTGCATATATACTCATAAACCAATATCCTCTTCTCGTTATCAATACAAAACCCAATCAACAACACAACATTCCTGTGTTGTGCGCAACTCAATACCTTCACTTCCCTGCAGAAATCAGCATCGGCTTGAGAACCACCAGACTTTAACAGCTTCACTGCAACCACCTGACCATCCCTTAATACCCCTCTATAAACATTGCCAAAACCACCTTCTGCTAAGAAATTCATATCTGAAAATCCTTTCGTAGCTTCCTCTAGTTCCTTGTACGAAAATTGTCTTGGAGGTTTTCCAAAACCTGGTGCTTTGTGTTGACAAAATGAACATAAAGGAGGAGGCACTGAAGATGTTCTACTTAAAGGTACAGGACTTCTTATACTTGAGCTTGCAGTGTAGTCCTTTTGGTGGCTCTGGCTGAGTCCAAGTCTACCAGCCCTGGCATCTTGATCATATTGCACAAATTTATCAAGTAAAGTTCTGGAAGTTTGGGATCTACTTTCAGAAGTATATATGTAGTTCCTGTTTTGTGTTGTTGGGCTCTTTTCATTGACAATGTGGTTTTGGGGAATCCAAAATATGCTCTCGTGATTACTAGCTACAGATGATGTGGGGTCTGTCGAGAGAGTGATAAGCCTATCATCTGAATAAGGTGATGAAAGTGAGTTACCAGAGTCATCTTGACAATATGCTGGTGCAGGTTTTCCTCCATTTATTCCTTCAAAAAGAGGATTTTGTTCATAAAAGAGGAAAAGTCGCGTCATCGAGTCATAAGTTGATGATGAACCTTCTCTGATTCTTGAGTAGGAAGTACTTGCCTCATCAGGGCTGCTCACAGGAGTAGAATGCTTCATTCTCTGTTCCTCAAAATTCCTGTCTGGTGAAGAGGCAGCAGAATAGTATGGGGTTGGGATTTCATCTGAACATTCTAAATTAAGTCTTAGGACTTTTGCTTGAGAACCTTTCATCACCACAATGTTGCATCGAAGCTCCTCTATGCAATGCCTCAGCTCTTGCTTCAACTTTCTACTCCAGCAGAATAATACATGGTCATCAAATACCCTTCATTGTCTGTTCCAGCACAATATTGCTGAAAATTTGCAACCAACTCTACTAGCATATGTTCTTTATAATAGTATAATCCAGAGGACATAAAGGCCAAAATTATACATATATTAACCATTAGTTTGCTATCAACTCCAGCAGAACATACTTGTATTTGGGTGGGGTTAAAATGATGACTCACATTTGTCATTTTCGTAAATGCATAAAATAGTAACTTGATTAGTGCATTGGCATGCATGTTGGGAAAAGGGAGAAAGAAAAGTCAATTTCTAATCCACTAACCGGCAGTCCTAAGACTTGGTAGTCATGGTTCAGTTCTACCAGTAAGGAGTAGCATTGGGTTAATAAAAACTAGCTCCAGAAGGGAATTATCTAATGGTAGGAAATATAGGTTATCAACAAATTGTTATATCAATAGCTTAGAAATAAGAAACAATACTTTTTAATGTATAATTACTTGTCCAGTACAACCCAGTTGGCTCCATTATCCTTTGCTTCAGCTGCAACAACGCCACTAGACGTACTTGACACGACCTTAATTCTCACTCCCACCTATAATCAATGGACAGCCATTAGCTACCTAAAAGAGTTAAGAATAAAAATTGAAAAAGCAAAGGACCAATACAAGAGGCTCAAGCACAACTAACCATATCTCAATATGACAAAATTTATTTTCAGATGCACAACATTTTTTTTCACCTGCTAAAATTTTTCTTCTTCTTGTTCTCTTTTTTGACTTCAATGTTTTCAAACATCAGTTAGCAAAGGTCTCAACCAATGCAAAACATTACTAAGCAAGTAGGGAAACTGTACTATAGCTTAATTCTTAACATTTTTGAACCTAGCAATAATTTTTTTAAAAAAAATTTACTGTCGTTTTCAATTCTCACAAGCAGAGCAAAAAATGGCTGCTGAAGTCAAGTGATGTTTACCTCACCGAATAACTAGAAACCAAACCAGTTTAAAAAAACAAAAACTAGAAGCCAAATATATAACTCCTAAAAGTAAAGCAATAATAAACAGTCACAGCCCAAACGCACCATAAAGATTCCCGGGTCCCCTAATTGATCTTCAAACAAAAACAAATCTGAAGCACAAGCCTTTCATCATTAACTTAACTTGTTTGTATCTTGGCCAAAAGTTATGAACAGAACTATAAGTGATATTTGATAGTCCAATCATTGAGCGCCAATCTTTAAACTCTGCTTTCCTTTTCTTCTGTTCTATCTTCCCCCTCCCGCCAAAAACAAAAACAACCAACCTTCTGGCCTGTTTGGATCCAGTGACATTTCTAAGCTATTAAAACCTAAATCAATTTCAATAAACATGATTAATCGGTATTCTAAAAATGAATATCTAGACAACACATCGTAGATAGACCAAATAGTCGACGGGCAATCTCATCACATAAAATAAATGAAGTACTTCACGAAGGGCAAATGCGTAAAGTAGGAGCTTACTTACCTCAACTTGGTTATGAAACTGAAGCACCATTTGGGAACAGGACTCAGAGATTTTACTAACGCGATCCGGAAACATTTCGCGGTGACTGCTACTGCAATCTCCAGTCAATTTTGGAAAGTTCCAGAATCTCTTGACTAAGATAACACACATTACATATTATTTGCATTAATCCACAATTCGAATAATTAAGCATGATTCAAATTGTGTAATTATTCAGTTACCGGTTCTGGAGTTGGAAATGACGGCGAGCAAGGTTATGCAATCGTCAGGATGGACAACGTGAGTCAGAGCCCAAGCTAGTGCAGTCTTGGAGATCATTTTTTCAGCTTTCACGGCCACCAGCACCACTTTACCCGCCGCTGTGTAGGCGGCACGCTGGTTGACGCTGGGTGTTGTCTTTCCCGGTAGCATCAGGCCGTTGAATTTAATTGCCGGGAAAGTCAGGTGTAGTGGAATTTGAGATTGAATTTAGGGTGTGCTGATGCGATCCGACTGCACATGACATGAGCCAGATGGCTGGTTTGTTTCGCGGGTCAAACTTTTGGGCAATTTTGGAAATTCTGAGAGATGGACGAGTATTATCTTAAAAAAAATCTAAAAAATATGTGATGGCATATTAGACCTTAGCGTTATAGTCCTTGTGTTCAATTTTAATTTAAAATTTATTTTATTTATAAGTAAAATTTTTATAGAATTTATTTATAAATAAATTTTTATATTTATTATACTGTAAAATAAAAATAAAATTCATTGAAATAAATTTTGTATTGGATTTAAGTATATAATTCAATAAAATATTTTATTTTTATAAAAATATTTTTATATTATTTTTTAAAATTATAAATATAAAAAGTAAAAAAAAAAAAAAGAGAATAGAAAGTAAAAAGAAAAAAAAAAGAGAAAATGAGAAAAGAAAAGAAGAAAGAAGAGTGGAAAGCATTTTAAGTACGTATATTTTTATCATAATAAAAAATTTACATGTTTTGAATTTATTTGAAAATTTTATTATCATAATTAATTTTAAAAATTTAATGAAATGAGATTTCAAATGAATTTTTATTTATACTAAATACACAAAAAATAAATTTATAAATAAATTTCATAAAAATTATAAAATTCATTTATATCAAACACACTCTTAGTCAAAGATTAAAATCATGCTATGAATTATATTCAGATTAATATGAAAATTCTCAATTTATAGTTAAAACATGTTAAGCATTTCCATTGTTAAAAACAGTTTTTGGAAAAAAAATAATATTATTTTGTAAAATAGCTATTAAATTAAATTAATAAAATAATTAAATTATTTTTATAGTTATTAAAATATCTTCAAAACACAAAAATGCTTAACTAAAAAAAAGGCTTTATTCAATAGCAATGCCAAACATGTTATTATTGATCAGTTGTTAAGATGTATTAATTATTTTGTTTAGCAAGATCCTTATTTTTCTCTGTCACCTCATATGATCAATATCTGTTCACATTATATGCATGAGAATAAAATTACCAAAATAATTCCCTGCCAACTGGGTTTTTTGGATAAACAATAATACATGGTTTTCTAGATAAATAAATTATAGTATATATATTTAATTATGGTAAAACGAAAAGATCCCACTTTTCCAGTATCAATAATTACTCTGCCCATCCAAGCCAATGATGAAGAAAAGCCATAGTGTGACAGTGGATGTGGTGGACCAACAGATCTCATACATGACAGCAACGCCCCTGCAGTTGTCAATACCCTCAATAGACAAGATTTTAATTGGGAAAGCGCTGTCGTCCTTCCTTGGTCTGTTCTTCTTCGCGACCTCAAGGAGACAAAAGTAGAAGAAGTACTCGATTAGTTTGGTGGTCAATCGAAGCGATCTTTATAACTCATGAAGATTTAATTGGCATTGGCCCCTTCAACTTGGAAAGAAGAAAAGCATTGTCACAATCTCACATAAATTTCGCCCTGCATCATTCACTTTATCAACTAGTCACTTAATGACTACACGTTACTTCTATTGGATTTTGATGAACATACGTTAGCTGCTGCTTTAAATTTTGATGACTGTACGTTAACCAAAGACTCAGAAGAAGGCAAAACTGGAGGATCCAAATCTAAGTAGATGCATCAGGAGAGTTTCAGTTATGTAGTGCCGTGAAACTTATTATTAGTACGACCTGCAGATCAAGCATCAGGAAAAAATAAAACAGTAGTGTCAGTGAAAAAATGTGAAGATGCTGTGTAACACGAAATGGGAAAGACTTTGACAACATTTTATGTTCCTAAAATATTGCATGATGGGATATGCGAAAACATTTGGAAAGAGGATCTCAACATCGATACACTCTTTATGTTCAATACCATACTCAAGAAAACAGCATAAACATGTTTATGGTTCCAAGTGGTATATTCATGGGGTTGTAAAGGAACAAAACAAGCATAACCAAAAACACGAACAGACTGGTGACAGGAAAATGGCTATACAAATGCTCATAAGGAGAAATATTACCAATAACAGGAGAAGCAATGCAATTGATGATATAAATGGCAATGAGAGTCATTTCTTCTCAAAAACTTTCAAGACAAGAGGAAGAGATTAAGAGAACTCAAACAATACCAAGAACATGCCGAAATTTTTGTTCTGCACGCCCCTTTTGTTGAGAGGTACCGATAAGATCTATATAATGGTTCTATTTTATAAAAGAATTTTAGTGAGGACATAATCTCTATATTCCATGACATTATCAGTGCAAAAAGTTTTTATGGTAAAGGAAAATTGAGTTTTAATCATGGAGGCAAATTGGATATAAATTGCTGATTTATTACGCACGAGATAAATCTATGTATATAGAGAGAAATAATCAATAAAGTTCACAAAATAACGAGAAAACTCATAATATTATGAGGTGAAAGACATCAAATATCAGAATAAATAAGATCAAAAAGTGAAAAAAAAAAATCACTTATATTAAAAAGCAAAACATGATGTTTGGAAAGATGATGTTAAACACAAAGTATGTTGGTTTAACAGAACCTAAACATCCACTAGAAAAAAATCCTAATCTAAAGGTAAAAATATGACTAAGATGAGAATGCTAGACAGTAGATGTGATAGCAACAATAAAAATTTGAGATGGTAGTTAAAGAGATGATAGCTTAAACAATCTCCCAACCTTATGGTTTGTCCCAATGATCTTCCTTATTTGTGGATAACAACCATCACTTGAAAAATATAATTTAATACCAAGTTCACAGAATTGTCCAACAGATATAAGATTTAGAGATAATTTAGGAATAAAAAAAGTATTAGGTAGTGACAAATGAAGTGATGAAATAGTTCCTACACTATTGATAGTTAAAATTGAATTATCAAGAGTGTGAACAACTAGTGTCATAGAAGGATGTGACTTAAAAGGAAATAGAGATGAATTTAAAGTCATATGATTGTAAAAGCAGAATCAAAATACTATGATGAAGAAGAACCTGGAGCGACAAATAAGACTAAATTAGAAGACATACCAAAATCAAGTTGGAGCCAGTTAAGAAGAGCTTGGAGATCTATAAGGGAAAATTTTAGAGAAGTGCCATCAAATGAGTCAGCTGTAGTAAAATTCAAAACATGAGAACCCATGGATGAGGAGTTCTGACCAGAAGTCTTTTTGCCTTGCAAACGGCGACATCCAAAAATAGCATGACCAGTCTACTTATAAAATTGCAAAAACTCCTTTTTTTTATGATTTAAAAGAATTTGAAGAAGTAGCAAACATAACTCGGGTGACAGAAGTAGCAAGAACAATATTAGTAGATGATAAAAATTGCTCAACTCGAAGTGTCTTTAAACAAGTTTTATCAGAAAGTAGATATTTGATCACAACTTCAAGAGAAGACCATAGAATACAATGAAGCAGAGTACCACTAACAGATTCATACTCATCCCTAAAAGTCATTAAAAGATACCAAATATTTTGGTGATCACAAAGCTTAAAATAGATAGTAGCTGAAGAGGTACTATCCCATTCAGGTTCACCTGTGCTAATTGATCACAAAAAACTTGTAATTTAGGGAAATAACTATGATCTGTTGAGGTTGTGGCTTCATGAGATGAAAACGCCTATAGAGTTGAAACTAATGCACATTATCAGAAATAGAATAACGAGCTTGCAAAGAAATTTCATATCTCTTTTAATAGAGTCATATCTGCGAAATTATATTTTGATGCTTGCAATATAAGTACTGCAAAACCAGGTCAATATTTGATGATATTTACCTTCCTATTTTTAACCCGTTCAACAAATTTATCTTCCATTTCATTGATATTTTGTGTAGGTTTAGGAATCTCATTAGTCACATGTTGCCTCAGAAGGTGTCTTTTGAAAAAATTACACATCTCTTGAGATCATAATTATAATTTGAGCCATCAAAGTTAACAATGATGAGATGAGAGACATGTTGAGCAACTTTAGAGGAATCCATGAGAAAAAGAAAGAACTCACAATACAAATTAAGGGAACATCTAAAAATTGACCTTAAAAAGCAAAAAAAAAAAAATGAATGCAAAGTAGTGAACTCAAGAGAATAAAATGGTGATTTGAAGCAAAAAAGAAAAATATTTCTATTGCATATTTGATTTATGGATCAACTTTAAGCTTTAAAATCGTTATATCATCTATTTTAAATTTTGACCATTAAATAAAAATAATTTTTAATAATTTTACCAACAACCTATTTAACAAGTTATTCCTCACACTATTTGAATGAAATTAAAAAATATCAGTCTTTGAATCCTTCAATCACAACCAAAACCCACGAACCAGAGAGAAAAGAAAAAATGAGACTTCTCCTTCTCTTCCTTCTCCACCTCCATATCTTGTCTTGCCACAGCCGTGCAATGTCCGAATACGAAGCCTTGTTGTCCATCAAATCATCCCTTGACGACCCACAATCTGCACTTTCCTCATCGAACTCATCCACCAACCTCTGCTCCTGGCCCGGTATCACGTGCGACTTCACCGCCCGTCATGTGACCTCTCTGGCGTTCTTTCCCCTGACATAGCCCACCTCCGTTACCACCAAAACCTTTCACTCGCCGCTAATCAACTCTAAGGCCCCATCCCTCTCCACCTCTACGCCGTCTTTGGCCTCCGCTTCCTCAACCTCCCTAATAATGTCTTTAACGGCTCTTTCCCTGTTTGGTCTTGTTGAATTGAGACCGTTGTATGCCAGTTTTTTTCTTCACTCGGGTTCTGGAAATAATGTCAGTCTCGCGGCCATTGAATTAATCTTTCTTCTCCCCCTTTTCTTTTCTTTAAAGCGAAATCACAATGCATTAAAAAATAAAAAATAAAAATAAATGAACAAGTGAAATCACAATGCATTTTTTTTTTTATCGTTTTTTGTCAATAATAAATAATTTGTTAATATAAAAATATTAAGTTTTTTAAGATTCTTTATTAATAATAAAATCAAAGCATTTATAAATTTATAATCATAAAATGATATGTCACATTTCTTTTATAGTTTTTACATATTTTTTTATAAATTTTTATTATTAAATTATTTTATAATGTTTAATTGATTCATATATATTATTCACTTATTTCTACATTAAGTATTTATATTTATTGATAGTAATTATTTCTAATGAAGTTTTGCATGTATATTGAATTTTATAGAAAATAATATTATTTGTATATTCAATTTCTTAAAAGAAAAAAAATCTTTTAATATATAAAAAATTAACTAGATTTGTTAAAATATAAAAAGTTTAAATTTTTTAAGGTAATTACGCCAAAATAAAATAAATGTCATTAATTAAAAAGTAAACTCAAAATAATAAGGTCCCTTATTTAAAATAAATATATACAATTTAAAAATTAACCCCTAAATATAAGATTTAAGCTCATTTGGTATAAACCCTACATCAATTATAAGCTAAATAACAAGTTAACTTTTACATCTTTTTTTTTTTTTACCTATGATAGCAAATCAAATGACAAATTTATAGATAAACTAAACACACTTTAGAATTGGCAAAAAAGAAATCACTAACTTTTGCAAGCTTTGATACGATTTTCAACAATATAAAAAGGAGAGAATAACAGAATAATCAATGCATATAATTAATTTTTGTCTCAAATTCAGTTTTAGACAAGTGTATGTCATTTGTCAAATAATTATAATAATAACATAATATTTAGAAAAGTAACAGTATAATACATTTTCATTTAATTTTCTCAATTAATCAAGAGAAAATATAGAAAGTTTATAAAGTTTAATAATATAGAAACTTCTTCGTATAAAATCAATTTAGAAAATTTAACAATAAAAAAGTTTATCGCGTTTATCCTCTCTTTAATTATTCAAAAGAAAATATAGAAAGTTTAGAAAATTAATAATATAGGAAGTTTTTCACATAAAATCAATTTAGAAAGTGTAAGAATATAGAGTCTTTTTTATATTTATCCTCTTTAAGACTTTTATTAAAATTTACTATCGTAGTTTTTATTTTATTATTTTCTTTACTTGAAAAGATCTAATTATACAATAATTTTATAAAATAATAATAAAGTTAATTATTATTTATATATTAATTTTTAATTATTCAACTAATTAATTAATTTTTTAAGTTATTATTTATTATATATTTTATTAATAATTTTATATTTAAATTTAAAATATATAAAAATTTTGAAATTTAAATTTATAATTTATAAATTTCTCAATCTCTCATTTTAAAAAAAACTTTTTTTCTTTCTCTCCTTAAAAAATTAATTTATATATTTCAAATAATAAATTATTTAAACCATGTAAAATAAAAAATTTTAAGAAATATTTAAAAAATCAATTACATGATATGAATTTGAACGTTCTCAAAAAATTTATCCTTAAAATAAAAATTATGGATTTATTAATTTATTCTTTAAATATATAAAATTAAAATTTATAATTTTAAAACATAAAATTAGTATAAAATTATTATTTATCAACTCAGATAAAAATAAAAATTTGATATTTTTGTGAAAAAATATTTAAATTGATTAAAAATAAAAAAAATATTATTTTAGTAAGATTTAAACTTAATTTTAAATTTGATTGAACTAATTGAAAAAATATAAGGGTCAATTGAGTCCAAACATACACTTAATTAAATGTTGATTTTAACTTTGGATATAATTGAACCTAATTCATCAAATTAGGTTGTAATTGATTTAATTAGAAACTTTAGATACAATTAAAAATTCGTGAAAATATTTGAATTTTTTTAATTATTGAGCCCACAAATTTTTAACTCAAAGTTTTTTTATCATATTAAATAAGCATATAAGATAAATTATCACATGCACTCTTTCATCATAATATTTTGTCATAATATAGTGTCTATCAAATTACATATAAAGAGAAGTAATATTGTGATAATAATATTTGTTATTATATTAAATCATTTAAAAATTATGGAAAAAATAATTTTTATTATTAGTAAATAATTTATCATAATAAATAATAAATGATAATTTAGACATATAAAAAAGTATAGTAAAATTAATAAATTTATTAAAATATAAAAATTACATTATATTTTAAATATAAAATATAAAAGTTAAATTTAAATTTGAATTTGAATTTAAATCTAAATTAAATTTAACTAAATAATTTAATTATTTTTTTGAAATAAATTTTTTTCTTTTTTATTTTAATTATTCTACCTTTTATATATTTAGTCATATAATTTTTTATATTGTTATTAGTTCAAGTGGATCTGATCACGGGTTAATTCATTCGGTCAAGTCAGTTTTTAACCCAACTCATTAGGTTGACCCTTACCCAACCCAACCCAAAAATTTTTGGGTCACCTTGGGTTTGCCTTTGGTCATGATTAGGTTTGGATTGCCTTTTTTCAAGTTGGTTTGGGTCGAATTTTCAAGTCAGATAAAAAATTGCTACATCTATTCGCTCATGAATGATTTTGCTCCTCCACTAATGAGGTTTATTTTATTTTTTAATTTTTTTTCTAGAATAAATCAAGAACTTGTTTGTTGATTTTTTTTTTTTTATAGAGGTAGAGTTAAAGTTTAAAAATTTATGGCTATCAAAGCTAGAAAAAACCATTTCAAATAAAAGATTCAAATTCATTTGAGATTTAGTATTTTTCCTCTCAGTGTAAGAGTATAACTGTATATTTTTGTTAAATACTGATTACAAATCACTGTTTATGAAAATATTAGTATTGATAAATTTTATGTGTTTATTTATAATTATTATAAAATTTCTAATTTTTTATTTGAATTTTTCTTTTTTTGAGTTACAACATGATATGCTCTTACTACCAACTAAGCTTGTGGGTGTGATGTAGATTATTCTTATTACTATAATTTATAACTACTATGAATTTCTTCTTTTTCAATAAAATCTCTATTTCATGATATAAAAAAGTAAAAAAATCAATATCTTATATAATCTTCGATATTATTGACTGCACCGAAGAAAGTGTCACCACTGCTTGAACTCATAGGAGAACCAAAATCTGAAGCCAATAGTAAAAGCACATTAAATTATGGAGTTACTCATTTATCTAGAAATGGAAATTTTAGAGAGTTAACAGATGATAAATGTACGTCCAGATAATTAACAACCATACTTGCCTTTACGCTAGCTGAGGAGTGACAAGTTACACCATTTTTTTGCGCTTCACTTCCAATCAAGCGAAATTATCAAATTGGGATTAGAGTGTAAAAGTAATACGTCACAGAGAAAATGTCCATCCTTGATTCTTGTAGATAATGGATACTCCTCTTTCAATGTCATCTCCCCAAGCACAGGCAACTCTGTGGCAATAAAACTATGTCAATCCAGAAATTCAAAATATGAAGCCGAGAAAAAAGAAAAGACAAGAAAAGAAAAGATAGGGCTGAAGTTTCATTCAAGATTGCATTTAAAACCACTCTCTTTAATTTTTTTTAAAAGCATTTTAGATGTTTTTGGAGAAAGTAGCTATAAAGTACTTTTGATATTTATTTTTAATTTAGAAGGCCAAAACATTCCTAATGCAACTTGAAAGCAATTTTTAGTTAATTACTAATATATATACACTTAAAATCAAATATACACAGTTAACGACTAATATATATACAATTTACAACTAATGTATATGTTAAAAAATATAATACAGAACCAAAAAAAATTGTACTTGCTTATTCAAAGTTTTTTCATTTTTATACCAATGAATCAAGTATTGAAAATTACAACAAATAATCTTTAAATGTTTTTCTTAAATAACCCAAGTGTGACACTAAAATGTACCTTCATTTATATGTCCAATGTACATTTAATTCACCATCAAAGTACATGCATTGTAATATTAATGTATCTTATGCTTTAATTTCATTAAAAAACAAAAATGATAAAACGATCTAATAACCCATATATCAAAAAATTTATCATTTATTTCATTAACTTTCCAATGTATTTGAATTTACAAAATTTACAATTTCAAGATAGTTTAATGGACTAACAACTATCAAAATTTACACTACCAGAACTTGGGTGCACGAGATATCCTTTTCCAACAACTTGTGAAAAAGCTTCCTGCAAAAATTAAAGAGCATTTATATATATATATATATACACACACACACACACAAAGAAATATTCAACTTTATTATGATACAAAAATAGAATACCTCAATTGAACTTTGTACTATTGCTTTTGTTTGCAATGAAACCCTTTTAGTATTTTTCCTCTACTGCTTAGCTTGATTGCACCTTCTCTCAATTATGCTCTTGGTCCTCATGTTGCGCTCACCCTTCGCGCGACTATTAGGAGGATTTTGTATCTTGTTATTTGAAGTTGTCTCAATTTCATCAACTTCTTCGAAACAAAAAGAACCAACCTCCTTCACAATGCCTTTTTTTTTTTTTTTTTTTTGCATTTTCAAAAGCATCCTCACAAACTTGTCGAGCTCTACTGTCATTTTCACTAAATGAAATCAACTTATGAAACTTCCTTACCATTTCTAATCTCCAAAGTGAAAGAGTTATGCCAAAATCATTTGATGATGACATTATTGGAATATCTATATTCTTGCTTCCAATCATTTTTTTTGTCCATGTCTTAACTATATAAATTTCTAGTATTACATCAATACAATGCACATTCATTATATGTAATGAATGACAATAAAGAATCCCAACTTCAGAAAACAACTTGCATGCCCAACAAATAATCAACTCTTGTTGATTAAAGAGCACCTCATGTCGAACCACATCCATATTTGACCACCACATATGATGCTTAATTTCATTCCCATTCAACATCACACATTGTCGATGACATGTAACACCCTTCATAAATTGCTCCTCAATTTTCGATGACATGTAATACCCTTCATAAATTGCTCCTCAAATAACAAATAAATTTCTATGATATATATCCCTAGCATGCAAAAGTAATTTAATTTAACATTATTCAAAGCCATCGTTGGTTTACCTTCCATGCACCATAAATGTTCTGTATTTTCCCTATTCCTCCATTCTGAAACAACATCAGTGAATGACCTATAGAAATCACACAAACCAACAATTTTAAAAAGTTGCCTAGACATCGAATTATTGGCAGTCTCACTCCTTTGTGATGACAAAACACCACCAGAAAAAATAATCTTTATTGAATGCAAGACACCACTTCTCTCTTGACCTATAAAGCTTTTGTATTCAAGCATTATTATGACAATGGTAATTATTCACTAACCTGTAAACAAAGAATATGATAATAATCAGACTATGTATATTACTCTTATACTATATGTACATTACTCATTAACTAAATGTACATTAATTTTTAACTACATGTACAATACCAATTACATGTTTGTACATTGGTGCATGTACATTACCTTTGAACTAAATGTACACAGTCATAAAATACCAATGTACATATCAAATAATAGTAAGTAACATACTTGTTCCAATAAAACTCAAACTAAGCTTCAGTATCAGTATGTTTTAGCACACAGTTTAATAAATCTACAAATTCATCTTTGCTTCTTAAGGTCTTGATGTTTTTCTTTGAATTCTTTCCTATGTGCCAAATACAAAGTCTATGGCGTTTGGGAACACTGCAGTTATTGCAGCAACCATGGCAGTAGATTGATCTGTCATTATTATTTGTGGATATCTCCTTTCCATGGATCATGAAAAACTATTAAATGGCCATATAAAAGATTTTATTCTCTTATTCAATAAAAAACCACATCCAAACATAACATTCATGCAATGGTGATTCCTACCAACAAATGGACTATAAATCATATCATTTCTATTAATCATATATGTTGTATCATGCACAACAAATCTCTAAAAAGCTTATAATCTCTTTTCGTTTTCAAATCCCTCCAAAAAAAGCTACATAACCTTGCATCATTATCAAGCTTAAAATCAACGAAAAAAAAAAAACTTATCAACTATTTGCCTTTGTCTAAAAATTTCAATCAATGCATTAGAATCCGTCCCATCCAATTTCTTCCTATTATCCACTGCCAAATAATTATAAGCATCCTTAGATGTAAAACCAATAAATGATGATCCCCCTGATTCATTTCTTAGTACCATTATGCCATTAGCCACCCAAACTCCACTTTGTTTCAACTGATTCATATAACTCAATTGATTTTTTGTAACTCTTTTATGCAACAAAGCAAATAACATTTGCTTTAGTGGACAAAGATCATGATTGTGCTTTTTCATGTTTTTTTCTTATCCAAATTCTAGCTTCATCAACATCAAATTAAATATAAGCTTTGCAATCAGTTTAAATATCAAGCTTCGAATAACAGTTTTTCTCCTTAGCAATATGTTCTTTTACTCCAACATTGGAACACAATAACCTTTTCATTGATAATGTTTTATCATCAACTTTGTATCTTTGTTTACCTTTCCTTACACTAAGCCCTATTTTGAATGCATAATCATTATACAAATTATAAGATTCATCAAAAGACTTCACAAAAACTCCTAATAAATCATCAACATAAGCATCATTTCCATCAACAACTGCTAAAAGAAAAAGAAATGTTTAATTACCATAATATATTGGTCTTCAACATGCAAATTACATTAATTATCAACCTCATTCATTTAAAAACAATAAACATGCAATTAAAAAACTAATATACATGTTATCGTTTTCAATGTACATATACTTCAAACACAATGTACATTCAACTAACGATTAATGTTTATTTAGTTCAATACCAATGCACATATATTTTAATATTAATGTACATACAATTAAAAACCAATGTATATTCTGTTTAAAAACAATGCACATGTAGTTAAACAATGTACAAATATTTACACAAAACTCTATACACACCAATCCAAATTCACACAAAAACAAAATCATAAAAATGCAATAACCAAACAAAAAAATCATAAAACTAAACAATGCATGACAAGTATTGAATATATCATAAAAAAACAATAATAAATCGCACAAATTCCAAACCAAAACCATTATTCTAAATCTATATTGTAGTTTTTAATCATATAAATCAAAATCAAGGAAAAAAACATGAAACTTACTAGTATTTAAAGATGACTCCATGTTTTCAGCTTCAACTACTGATATCAACTATAAACTTTGGTTTTCAATGTTTTACTCCATTAATACATTCTCAACCAATGCTACGTTATATAGAACACAAAAACTAATACACAGACCGTAGCAAAGAAGAAACTTTGACTAAATAGGAGAAATTTTGAGAAAATAAAACTATTAAAACTAAAAAAACATAGCAAAAACTCGCTCCCTTTGGCCGTGTAAAACGATTCTTTCATGAAGTTCGTCATATTCAAAACACCAATCTCACATGCAACAAATCTAAAAAATAAAATAAATGGTAGTGTTTTGGACCTAAGTCTATGTTGCAACATGAACTGAGTCCATAATATAATTTGCGAAAGTCACTGAAATTGCATCTGAGCCTGCAATCATCAACGGTGGCCATTAGTGCAATTTATATTCCCAAATTGGACTGTGAGCCTCACTATAAGCATATAAAGTATGTCAAGAAAACAAAATACTTTATATTAATTATTTACTTAATGCAGAGTTTGTATTTTTGTTGAAAACGCAAACAAAGCTTGGTATGGATCACCAAGAATATTGCGTATCATGCCCATAAAGCTCTCTTCTCCATTTGTAACACCAGAAGCTTTCTTCTCTTTGTACACTTTTACACAACAATATAAAATTCTTTTGGAGTCTTCATCATGGCCAGGCCCTCTCATATCCTCCATACTGCACCGCATCAGCTGCTAGAGAGAAGCTCATGTGTCGTTATTTTATAAATTTCGTGCCAATACATGTCGTATGGGCTAAATGGAAATATAAAGAAAGGATAAAATATAAAATTGTAAATTAAATCGAAGCTCAATTAATCGAAAATGAAAAAATCGCGATAGTAGTAATCTTATCTCTTTATTTCTATTTTAACTTTATGAAATATATTCATAGTTATAGTTTAACTTGAGTGACTGAAAGACTAGTGGAGCAAACAGCCGAAGTTGACAGTTTTAAAGTTATTTATCATCTAGTAGTACAGGTTATCTTGAAGGCGTGGAGTGAGAAAAACTTCCAGAGGGGTGGCTTTCATATTTGTTATTCCATTGCTCTCAGTCATATCAACAGGAAACCCTGATGACTTTTCAATTTCAAATCCATGTAGCAGAGTAGCTAGCGTAAGATTCAAAACTTGAGTAGCAAATGAGATTCCAGGGCACACTCTTCTTCCACTGCCAAATGGTATCAACTCAAAATGTTGACCCTTCAAATCAACATCCTTATGAGTTGTTAAAAACCTCTCGGGTTTAAATTCCTCAGGCTCCAACCACACACTTGGATCTTTCTGAACTTTGGAACTATTTACAATAAGCCGTGTCCCTGCTGGAATATGGTAACCATCTAAAACACATTCCTCCATGGATTCATGTGGCAATAACAATGGCGCAGCAGGATATAATCTGAACGATTCCTTGATGATAGCCTGAAGGTAGACTAATTTCTTTGTGTCCGACTCCTTCACTTGCCTTTCTCTGCCAATATGGGTGTCTAACTCTTGTTGGGCTCTCTTTAGGACATTAGGACTGTTGAGTAGTAAAGACAAAGTCCAAGTCAATGTGATTGCTGTAGTGTCCGAGGCCGCTAAAATGAGTGCCTGTGTATAAATTCAAGAAAATAAACACGTTCAAGGGTCAAATTGATAGTAAGAATTATTTACGGAAGAATGAATTAGTGCATCAAATGCACTAGAAAATCCACAAATTAAGCACATTCTTTCAATCACGAATACATATTAATTGTAATTAATTTTTTTACCACTAATTTAAAAGCAACCACTTTGTTATTTGAAAGTAACAACTTTCATCTCAAGTATATTCATGTAAGTGTTAAGTTAGCTTTCCTTTTTTTTTTTCTTTTTATGTGTTGAATTCTTAAAGTCATCTTTGAAAATATATTAAAAAACATGGAATATTTGAAAGAAAGCTAATTTTTAATTAATGCATAGACCAACAAAAAAAAATGAAATATGCAATAACTCTCATTTCCAAATAAGCCAAAAGTGAAGAATAATAGAGATAACGAAGATGCACTTCATAATTTGGCATAGATCCAAGTTGCAAGCCGTCATCCCTTCATATACATAAAAACAAAACAAAAAAAATGGTCTATCCAACATCTGTATCCCTATATCCGTGTCCATTTTTGCTTTTTGTGTACGTAGTACAGAGGAAAATATACACGTACCAGGCACGTAGCTTTGTTGATAGTATCAGCATCTCGATCAAAGAGCTCTTTGTAGTCATCCAAGATAGACAACAACACGTACATGAAGTCTTCCTCTCCCTTTGCTATTCCAGAAGCCTTCTTCTGCTTGTGTTCGTGCAACCGTTCTTCCAAAATTGTGTCTAGCTCTTTCATGGTCTCCTTCATCTCCTTCTCAACTCCGCCCAAATCCAACCACCTTAAATATGGAAGCGCATCCGATACGGCAAACTTCCCAGACAATTTCATGAATTCCCTCATCGCATCTCGCCTTGCGTCGCCCTTATCACCCGTCTCACCAGTTGCATAATCCTTCACATATCGCTTTCCGACAATTATTTTGAATATCACGTTTAAAGTTACGTCCCAAAACCATCTCTTCATCTCTACCATATACTTATTGGAACCATTATTTTTGTTTTTCATCCATTCTTGGTATAACCCTTTTGTGGCTTCCTTCACCTCATTTTGTCGTACATGCTTCAGCATCTCAAGCCGATGATTGGAGAGAAGCTGAAGAGTGACGATCTTTCGGATTTGGCGCCAGTAGTCTCCGTAGGGGCTAAAACCAAGCATGGAATAATTGTAACCCAAGATTTCAGTGGCAAGAGATTTAGGACGACTAGCAAAAGCCTTGTCGTTTGTAGTAAAGCATTCTCTAGCCATCTCTTGATTGCTTACCACTAAGGTTCGATGGACTCCAAGCTTAATGGTGAATATTGGGCCGTACTTCTCAGCCAAGTTGCCTAGGGTTATATGTGGTGGCTGTGAGCCTGCTAGGAGATGAAGATGGCCAACAACAGGCCAGGATCCAGCAGGTTCTGGTGGTAGAATCTTCTTGCATGCTTTTCCTGATTTTGACAACAGAGAGTGGAAGAAGAGATATGCAAAGGCAAGTATGATGACCATAATGCCTGCTGACAATGGAGAAGGGGACTCCATGGCTGCCAATTAAGTTAGAGACGTCTGTGGTTGGAGTTAAACACAAAAGGAGAACATTTGAAAGATAAGATTGAGGCTTTTCTAAGATACAATTATAGCACTACTCATCAACTATTTATGATAATGACTCGATAACATTTAACTGGATAACTTAGATATTTATTACATCATTTTTTTCCAGTATTGATTGAATATATTAGTACACTCTGTCTCAAAAGTTATAGCTATTTATTTTTTAAAAAATATTTAATATTTTATTATATATATTTTTTATTCTTTAACTTATATTTAATCAAGAAATAAATATATTTTTAATTTAATAATTAATGAGAATAAATTAAAAAGATGGATTATAAATATTTTTGATTTAATAAAAGTGGATATATATTTGAGATATTTCAAAAAGAATAGTGAATATATATATATATATATATATATATATATATATATATATATATATATATGTAGTTACATAAAATATGTAATTCAGACCTTCAAATTGTGATTGTGTTTAATTGAGAATAAAACGTTTATTTTTTGAACTAATTAATCCTTTCGAAGAATAAAAATAATATACATGATACTAACTAGACAAAGAAAAAAAGAATTGTTCCTATAATTCATTTTACATGTTTTTAAGCTTCTAATTCCGTTATGAATGTATATTATAACAAAAATTAAGAAAAGAAAATTTGAACTTTATTCGCTATTTAATACCAAATCAAACACCAAGACATGTTTATTTCACTGAAAAAGAAATTGTTTATAAAAAATATTTTGTCAAAGAGAAAAAATATTTTTAAAAAAATATTTTTTGATATTTGAAATCTATTAAAAATTATTTTTTTAATTTATAAGACTATAATAAAATTTATACTATACTTATATTATTTATTACTTAATATTACAAACATATTAAAAATAAAAAACCGTGTGAGCTATATTAGTCACTCCTAACTATACTAATTGATGATGATAAGTGATGAGTGTCGTTAGATAAGATGACTAATGATAAAAACAACACCAATAAATATGTTTTTATTTGATTTGCATTTTTTATTTAGATGAGTTTTTTAGAACTTCAAAATATTTTCATATTGAAAAAAGAAAGCTATTTTCCTTAAAAATAGCGTAGTTTTCTCATTGATTAGAAAGTCATTTTTCATGGACTAATTTTTGTGAGCATACCAAATACCATAAAATGCAAAAAAATATTTTTCAAGAAAATAATTTTTATAAAACAAAAAAAGCCTATCTTAAAAAATGCATTTCGCCAAATTTTTCTATATCTTTTAACTTAATCTTAGTAGCAATAATAAACTTATATAAGATAAAGAAAAAATAAAGCCCATTAATTATATTTGATTAAATGAAAAATTTTAAAAATAATATAATTATTTATTTCTATGTTATCGAAAAAGGAATTACTATTTATTTTTTAACTAAGGGGTTAAATTGACTTAAATATAAAACTTTTATACCCAACTAAATGAAATAAAAAAATGAAGGTTCTAATTGCACATTTTCAGGTACATATAAGTTTGAGTATTCATTCGGTTTAATTGAATAAAATTGACACTAATAAAAAATTTTCTTCTAAAGGTTCAATTAAATTGAACTAAATATCTTTATAAAATCAAATATAACCGACTCTCAATTTAAAGTGTGCATTTAATATTTAAAAAAATAAGAAATAAAAATAAATAAAGGTAAACCTACTGTTGAAAACAGAGTGTAAATTCTTGTCTTCAAACAAAAACAATGTAAATAAATAATAATGTGATATAAGCTTCTAAAAAAAATAAAAATTAAAAGAGTATGATCAATGATTGGAGGCTTGAAACCGAGCAATGATAAAAAGATAGACAATGAACCTCTCCTTGTAAAATAAATATATTATTTATTTATTTTATTAGAAGGAAGCATACACGCTTTCATTTTTTTACCATATATATATTCCTATGCATACCATTTATATGTAGTCTAGTCGTATTTTAAACTTTCATGTAGAAGAAATCTCATTATACGGAAAGAAATTTTTTCCGATAAAATTTTAATTTGATCTTACTTTTATATATTCTTGTAAGTATAGCATTAATTAAGTTTTCAATCTCAATAAAAAAAAAGTATTTTTATTTTTGGCTCAACTTAACTTAACTTCATAGAAAACAAAATTAATTTTAAAATAATAAAGCCTTTTTATATTTAAAAATCACTATTCTAAAATAATTTCATTATCTTTTTATCTTTTATTAAAATTAGGTTAAATTGATAAAAAAAAAAAAGAAATTAAAAGTGCATAGTTTAAATAAAAATAGAAAAGATAAAATTTTACAATTTGCAAAAATTTGTGATTTATGTCTTGTTAAAAATTATCACTGTGTTGATAAAATATGTACAATAACTTAGTTAAAATAGGATAATTGTCACACTTAACTAAGAATCATAAATATTTATACCCTAAATATGAATATTTAAATGGAACAACAATATTAGATAAAACGTTATCACTCTTTTATTAACACTATATTATATACTTCAAAAAATTTAGATGTTTAACAAAATTTTGACAAAAAAATATAGACAAATGCATTTGGACTCAATTAACCATCTCATTTATTTCTAAAAATATATGAATTTTTTTATTATTTTTTCTAACGTTTAAACTCAATTGAACATCTCAAAAAAGTTAAAGGTCTAAAATGAGCTATTTTATTATATCTTTTATGGTATTAGTGAATTTGGTCTAAAAGTACTAACGAAGCATAACCACGTGCTCTAAATTATCATGAAAAATTTTATAGACTATATAATATAAAAATGTGAAATCACATTATACTTTTTTTATACTTTTCTAATATTTCATCTAGGATGAGATTATTTTAAAATAACACAACTATTTTAGATCTAAAAAGATGTTATTACTTTTTTAAAAAAAATTATTTTTTACACAAAATGTGTTAAATTGAGGTAAAACTAAAAGTTTCTTAATTATGTTTAAAAATTAATTTAATATGTGACAATTAATATATAAAATTTAAGGGTCAAATCAAGATTTTATAAAAAATTATGTTCCATTTTTTCAAAGTGTTGTTGTGTGACATCATGCACAGTAATGTAATAATGCTAACATTAATGGATTAACTAGTCGTAAATTTAGTATTGCATTGCATGAATATAACAATAAATTTTAAATAGATTTAATATTTATTTTTATTAAATAAGTTAATAATTAAATTTTAGTGTATAAATATTAATTATAATTAATTATTTTATAATTATATTATTATTATAAAAATATTATTTAATTAAAAATTTTTAGGAAATAAAATTATAATTAAATTAGTATAATAAATTTTAGTAATACTATACTTTTTATTAAAAATAAAAAATTATAGTTCAGTTTTTTTTTTCATTGACTCTTTTTGATCTAGTTAATTCTTTTAATTTTTCTATTATATACAAAATTAAATACTTATTTTTATTAAAGTCCAAAAGAGATCAAATATGAAAAGCTCTCTACTATTAAATTTTTTGATATGAAAAATTTTATATGGTATTAAAATTTTTATATATTTTTTATTAATTATTAAATTCAATAATTAATTATTAGTTTATTTGTCACATGATAAAATAAAAATATATTATATTATTATATGTCAAAAATATTATGTTACTACTATAACTACTTAATAAATGATAAACACTCGTCTACAACTAAGTTCGAGATCATAATTAATTATATATTATAGCCAATAATTTGCATACATAAATTAATAATATATTTTTTAAAATAGACAATACATGTATATTTTTTTAACTTTATTTTGTATTAATTTTATAATTTTAAATAGAAAATACATGCATATTATTTTTTAGCTTTATAATTTTATATTATTCTTTAGATTTAAAAATATACTATTTTTTATTAGATAATTTTACATATCAAATAATATATATTTCAATTACTTATTTATTAAATACTTAACATGATAAGTGGCAAATTGTCATCTTAAATAAACTCTAAATTAAATACATGATAAATTAGTCTCTCAAATAAATTATAAGATTGAAATTAATTATATATATTGATCAATTAAATATTTTAAAAAATGTTATGTTATATATCCAAATAATAATATATAACTTACATTTAGAAAAAGAAAAAGCAATGAAAAGAAATATTTGTATTTCTCATTGATGTTGATATAGCATAATTTTTTTTAAATGTATTGGATGATAATCTGTAAATGAAGTGGCTGAAAGCAAATCAAATTAGGATTGAATCAGTTCGATTGGTTTGTTTTTTATTTGATTAATTTAATTATTTTGATTTAGATTATTATTAAACTTTATATATATATATATATAAAGAGAGAAATTTAACTGGTTATAAAATTTAAATTTTTAATTTTGACTCGATAGATAACTGTTAATATATAAAATATTAACATTCTCTGATTATTTCTAAATAAGATGGTCACGGATTTAATAATAAAAATAAAATATATTTATTCTTATTATAATATTTTATTTTATAACATAAAATTATTTGATGAATAATAAAATTATTTGATGAATACTTTATTGTCATCCAATTTTAGTTTTTAATGAATAAAATAAGCTTCTCATAAATTATTTTAGATATAATTTAAATTTGATATTATGTTGGGTGATAAAAATATGTTGTCAGATAAGAATTTATAACAGATATTAAATAGTAAGTTTAAAGTTGGGACACAAGGATATTTATAATATACATTGAGTAACATATTTGCAGTTATCATAGTTAATCTAATCATTAAAAATTAAGTTACATAATGTACAATAGGCAAATGTTGTCATTATTTTTTTTTAAAAAAAAAATTATTTTCTTATATAACATGTGACAAGAGTTTTTAAATTTTAAATTTTGATAACCTAATTATATGATAATATAGAAAAATTATCACAAAATATTACAAATTTTATGATAATTTATAAAGAGTATCATAAATTTAAATAAATTGTGATTAAATTTTATTTCTTTATAAGTTAAACTTGTCACACAAAAAATTTATAAATATTTTTAGATGTAATTAAAAATTTATAGTTGAGTCGTTGTTTAATTACATTGAAAATATTTGTGTTACACGTGAAAAGTATTAGAAATAAAAAAAAAAAAAATTTAGTTATTATCTTTATCCTACATACTGGTTTGCAAATATTAAAATAAAATTTTATTATTAGTCATTGTCTTTATCTTACATATAATCTGTACATTTTTAGAATTTAAATCAAAATATAATATAAGTTTTTATATTTTTTTTTTATCAAAAAGTGACTTTTTTCTTTTTTATTTTCTTTATTTTGAATTTTGAAGTTTTAGTTTACTAACCATCCAAATAGATATTAAAATTAACTATCAAAATCTTAGTTGAATTAAGTGAAATAAAAAGAAGAAAAAAAGGAAATTGAAGGCATAAAGATGGTGGATTCCCTTCAACTAATTTATGTATGATTTAATTTCATCAACATATGGGCTCATGAAAATGAATTCTTGTTAATAATAACTTGTTCTAAATCTTCACGCAGATGAGAATGGAGAAAAAGTAAGATCAAAAGTATTTCCGAAAGGTATATGCCTTTTAATATATTTTGAAATTAAAATTAAAATAATATTAATGCTTTAAAGTATTTGTCAAAAGCATATCATTTTCAATCAATACCATGCGATGTCATTAAGTCATCCATGCGATGCAATTAAGTCATCCATGACGTTAGATATTTTTGTCGTATGGAGAAAAATCTCATTGGAACTTTGATGCAGAAAAATCTCATTATTTGTTTAGAATATTTAAACTTTATTTTAATAAAATCTTTTTTATTTTTATCGAAATTAGGTTAGATTGAGAAAAAAAATTAAAATATATGTTTTGAGTAAAAATAAAAAGATAAAATTTTAATTTTGCAAAATACATTATTTATTTATTGTTAAAAATTGTCACTGTGCTTATAAAAGATGTTCAATGACAGCTAAAGTAGAATGACCGTCAAACCTAACTATCAAAAAAAAAAAAATATTTACACCCAAATATAAATATTTAAATAGAAAAACAATATTAGATAAAAAGTCATAATTTCTTTTTTAACACTATATTATATACTTCAAAAAATTTAAATGTTTAACAAAATTTTTAAAAATATAGAAAAATACTTTTGGACTGTATATTTATTTATAAAAATATATGATAATTCTTTTTTATTACTTTTTCTAAAATTTGGACTCAATTGAACATTTTATAAAAGTTAAAGATCTAAAATAAATCATTTTTTATGATGCTAATAAGTTCCGCATATAAGTGCTAAGCGGCATAATCACAAACTCTAAATTGTCACAAATCCAAAGTATAAAATTGTGAAATCATATTGTGTTTTTTTTTCATTTTTTAAATATTTTGTCTAATATAGAATTATTTTAAAATAGTAGATGTTATTACTTATTTTTTAAAAAGTTAATTTTTCATCAAAATTATATTAAATTGATTTAAAATTAAAAATATTTATCTTAATTCAAAATTAATTGAATGTATGGTTAAATAAATATATAAAATTCGAGGGTCACATAGAAATTTTATAAAAAAAAATTATGCTCTATTTGTCAAAAATGCTGGCGACACGTGATAATATCAAACAATAAAGTGTAACACTAACTTTTAATGGATTAACTAGTTAGTAATTCGTAGTTTACACGTCTATAATTTTATATATTATTTAAATATATTTAAAAGCATTAATAAAATAAAATATTCATAGAGTAATGTAATTAAATAAATCATATTTATTTTCAAAATAAATAATATATGAAAACTTTTTGTTAACTTTGTATTTTTTAATTTCTATTTTTTACTTTTTTTTAATAAATTTTTGTTTTTATTTATTTTTATTTTTATTAGACAATTTTATATAAAAATTATAATTATTTGTGTCAAATAGTTAGTTCGATAAATATGAAATTTTTATTTAAAATATATAGATAGCTGATAAATGACAATTACTCATCTAAAATCAAATCTAAGACCAAAATTAATTATATATTAATTAAATATTTTAAAAATTTATTAATTAAATATTTTAAAAAATTCTATGTTATATTATATATCTCTAAATAATAATATTTAACTTATATTTAGAAAAAGAAAAAGCAACAAAAAGAAATATTTACACATATGATTGTTGATATACCATAAATTTTTTAAATATATTGAATGAGTCTGCAACTGAAGTGGCTGGAATAATTTTAAAATCGAATTGAAAATTGAATTAGTTGGTTGACTAATTTTTAATTTAATCAATTTTATTGATTTAATTAATCTGATTCATAAGTTATTTTTTTAAAAAAAGTTAATATATATAATACTTAAAATATTTAAAAATTAAATGTTTTTATTTAATTTTTTATTATCAGACTATTTACTCAATCATTGATTTATAGATTTGATTATCCAATTTTCGATTCTGAAAACTTGAATTGAAAATGATAGATTACATGCCTCGTCAAAATTGGAAAAACCTTAATTTCTTGTTTCTTATGTGTGATTTTGGGAGAAGTCATTAGTGGCAACTTCAATCATGACCCGTTGACAACTACTGTTTGTCTTCTTTTGTTATACTCTTAATTAATCAGTTTTAATCGAATTCTATATGCGATGCAAACAAGTCATCCATGACATTAGATGACCATGATTTCTAACAATTTAGCCAATAATGCAGAGATGTATTCGTCATGTATGATATCGACATCATCAACTCATAACTTTAATTTAGGTGGGCCAAGTAGAGTTCACAGCCAACTTTAATTTAATAAACAATAAAAAAAATTAAAATTTGGTAAAAAACATAACTGAATTGCCGCCCTTTTGCTCACCTCTATTTGTCCCCATATTTATTTGATTATGACAAGTGAACGACGATTAACATTATAGTGAACCAGAAAATGAAAATGATCAAACTTGAAATGTCTCGAGCTACGATTATATTAATCTCAAATCACTGGCAATTTAAAAATAAATAGTAAAAAAACATAATCATATTCGATATCGCAATCAGGACAAATTAACGTGTTTTAAGCATTGGAGGGGAGATGTTGGATTATTCCTAATATTATCCCTGAACTTTTCACAGAAGCAGTCCACAGGAACAAGCTGTCGCTTATACCCAATTGTACTCAACTTCTATAGAACCAATCTTAAACAAAATACATACCCAATTGTATTCCATCATTTGATCCGCAAATATTTTACCATTTTACTATTGATCAAACAACATTAGATCCTGTCAAAGATTAATTCGCTATATTAACTCATATACACATTCGCCAACTCGAATTTTAATGTACAAGATGCGCGAACTACATGGGCATTTTCAACTTCACAAACAAAATTTGCACAAGCCGATAAATAATACAGATGTAATACATAGTTAGGCTTGAGCAATCCCCTTTTTCACCAGCATATCATAAACTTCATCCACTTTGTTTGCTTCCACCTTGAACAGTCCACGTGCATCAGATTTCTTGGTAATATTGCCCTTTAGAATCTCTACTGACGTTGTCTGAAGCATGTTGAGATAATGTGAAGTTAGTATTCTCATCTCGCCACAAAGACCTTTCTCCTGTGTGCAATAATACCAAACAAGTCAAACATTTCAAGGTCCGAACACAATATTGAGCATGCACGCACTAGCTAGCTCCAGTAATAAACCATGGATCCCCTAATTTAGGCGGTCAATTCCAGAATCAAACCAGAAATAAAAACTGAGGGGACACAGTTGAAAATATAAGCATTATCTTCTTATTAAATTATAAATAAGCTGAAACAGCATTCTTACAGATTCAGCGAGCAAATCAGCCCCTAGAAATCCAGAGATATCCCAATCATCTATGGAGCTTGAGAATTACTTTGCAATAGTTACAGATGAGTCTTTGCCTCCAGTTGGAAAACCTATAGCCCCTCTAACAACTTGAGGGCTGACGTCAACTTCTCCTTTAAGATTGGTAGGTCTCTGCAACACTTTACTGCTTGGACCAGCCATCACACTTTCTTTTACTCTTTGAGCACTTTCATCAGCTTCCTTCTCTAGCTTCTGCTCAATAAATCTATTCAACTCAGCAGAAGTTCGACAGCCAGCAGCTCGAGCTTCCTGCATGGTTATTTTTCTCAAATGTTACAGAAAGATCACAGTCATTTGATATGGGATTTATGGGTATAAAATGGGCTCAAGCCAGTTACTAAAACTGTTTTCATAGGAAAATGTAGTAGATGTAGAGGAAATATAAATGTTCAGCTCCTGCAGCATAAAAGTGCAACAACTAAAGATCAAAAAGAGAATCCCAAGTCTAATATACATTCATAGACAGTTTTCTTAAAAGGTTGAGGAAATAGTAATAGATCCTTGGATTCAGCCAGTGAAAAATATTGATTTTAATAAAGTATCATTTTATTCTCAGACAGCCAGTTACTTTCTACAGCTCTAGCAATATAAAAATGCCCAAAATTTTAGCAAAATATGAAAAAAAAAAAAAAATGATAGAGGTCAAGTGTGAGGCATCAATCAGACCTGAAGTTCCTGTATTCTATTGACCATCCGATATTCCTCAATTACACTCTTCATTAATTCTTCATGCTCTTCTTTTGAGTGGAACCTCATGAAGACCTTCTACCACTGATATATTTCCTTTTCTTCAGGTGAAAGGCTATTCCCAAATGGATCTGGGTAAAGCAAATTTCTTTCCAGTATGAAATCTTTCCTTCGTTTCCTCCCATCAAGCCTGTCAATCAGTTTTCAATGCATTTGGGAAGTATATAAATAAAAATTTCTCTAAAATGCAGTCCGAAAGTGAATGGTTGTTGATCTAATTTATGAAACAGAGTTCTAGTCTAATCCCCACTTTCTTAAGATCTTTCAAGCTTGAGCAGTGAATTCCCACGCTTAACGTGGTAAAATCAGGATCAACAAATTTATGGCAACATAGCTCTGCTCTTGAAGGGCTACACATAGGAGAAGACCAAAACCACTATAGTCCTATTGAATGGGTTAAAATATATATAAAGCTATTCTGTCTTTAACTCATGTCTGTTACTAAAAAAAAAAATGTAGACTACTCTTGCCTGTGTAGCTTCTTTTGTATTTCTTTATGTAACTGCAAGGTTACCTTTTTGAATAGATACGCAGCACTCGCAATTTCAGTTCACATTCAGCGTCAGTGTCAGTATCTTTGAATTCCATATCTGCCAGCAAATGCTCTGCATCATTATCATATTCAATCTCAAATTCTTGCCTCTGGAAATTATAGCCACTCAATTCTGTCATGGAAGGCCCTTCCTCTCCTGAAATCCGAAGTTTTTTCTCTCCAATACTCCTGTCAGACTGAGATTCTGCCAATACTTTGAATTTAAAAATGAAATGATTACTTAGCACTTCCCCAACAGAAAATGTAGAAATGAAGCCAACTTATCAACGAAGTTATATATATATATATATATATTCATTGACCTAGGTAAGCAAAGTTTCACACAAATTTCAATTGCCATAGACTCCAAAAAAAAACTCCTACCTAAAAACAAAAATTAGTTCCCAATTAAGAATATGATCAAGAACAATGTGAAAAAAGTCACCACCATGTCATATCAATCCCCTAGTCCTGAAATAGACACCAACATCTTACACTTACTCTTGAGCAATGATGTAGAATGAACAAAATTAATTACACACCCTTCTTGACAAACATCCAAGTAAAAAAAAGACTCAACCATCAGAAAGGATTCTGCCAAGAACATGTCACAAACAGCAACAATTCTAATGTACAAACTAAAAAAAAGCATACCATCCACTTTTATGCTATCCTTAATCTGCGCCAAATTTGAAGCCTTCTTGACTGCACCTGAGAAAGTGTTACCACTGCTTGAACTCAAAGGAGAACCAAAATCTGAAGCCAGCAGCAAAAGCACATTAAATCATGGAGTTACTCATATTTATCCAGAAATGGAAATTTTAGAGAGTTAACAGATGGTAAATGTGCGTCCAGACAATTAACAGCCATACCTTCCTTTACGCTAACTGAGGAGTGACAAGTTACACCTTTTTTCTGCACTTCACTTCTAATCAAGTGAAATTATCAAATCAGGATTAGAGTGTAAAAGTAAGTAATACGTCACAAAGAAAATGTCCATACTTGATTCTTGTAGATAATGGATACTCCTCTTTCAATGTAATCTCCTCAAGCACAGGAAACTCTGCAGCAATAAAACTATGTCAATCCAGCAATTTGAAATATTAAACCGAGAAAAAAAGAAAAGAAAAGAAAAGAAAAGATAGGGCTGAAGGTTCATTCAAGATTGCATTTAAAACCACTCTCTTTATTTATTTATTTTTTTTTAAAAAGCATTTTAGATGCTTTTGGAGAAATTAGCTATAAAGTACTTTTGATATTTATTTTTAATTTAGAAGGCCAAAACATTCCTAATGCAGATTGAAAGCAATTTTTAGTTGCTTAAATCAAAAGATGTTCCTCTCAACAGCAATGCCAAACCAACCTTTAAGAAAATTCACCCAAATAGGCTCTCCATTCAAGGGAGAACTGAAAGCTTAAGATCAATGTAAAAAAGAATGAATTCAATCATGTAAGACAGAATTACAAGGCACAATTGACAAGGAACATATAACTGGTTGTCACTACAACTGAATGTGCCAAAAGGAAGTAGCCCAATAAATCATGCAAACTCAAATCAGCAGTTTGTTGAAGCCACAATGGTTATCCAATTTTCACATCATGTAGCAACTGAACCCAGTATATTTCACTTTTAGCCCTTAAAACTCTCCCAGAAAAAACCATATAAGTGGGAAACCAACCTTTATTGATTACACCATGTCCTTTGGCCATTGCAAGGAGCTCCTCTCTGCTCTTTCCCATAACATGGGACAAATCCTGGTAAAATAAATCATGCACAGTATTATTGTTGCATTATTACTATTAGATACAGACATATATGTTTATGCAAATAAATATGACAAAAGTGACATTATTCTTACCGGAAGAGGAAAGCAAGAAGAATTCATGTATATAGCATTATAGTGATCAATACATTGTGAATTGCTCTTGGTTCCAGCATGTTCAGCAACTTCAGTCCAGTTTCCGAATCCATACATTTCAATGCCCTAAATTAAGATATTTGGTAGTTAACCATCATGTGCATCAAATTCACAATGACTATAAGCAGCATTTATAAGAAATTGATTCATAAAAGCAATACCTCGAGAAATAATATCTCTTCATCTGCATTCCATTCTGGACATATGAGTCGAAACGACAAATTATCCTGTGAAAAGAAATAATGAAAACATGTATGATTTAGGTAAATCACAGTTATATTCCATAATCCCATACATTTCATAGCAAACCATATAGCAGACCAGGGGAAGGAATGACAATCACATGGATAAAAATAATCAAATTTAGCAAACCACATAGTTTGTCACAAATTCAAAATGCACAACAAAGTCACAGATGTCAGCAAGCAAAGCAGCTAATATAATTGAACTTGGGCCAAAGATTTCTTCTCCTGCATGTGGTTTTCCATATAAAATGTTGATAAGAACAACCCTTATTAGAATTCTGGCTTAAGCAGCAATAAGAATGGCAACACAGATGATTTAACACAATAGAAAATACATCTTTGAGAAGGAGTCTTACCATAACCCTATACGGATGACCGCCTTTATGAGGAGTAACCTCAGCTCCAACAGAAAAGCACTCTATGCAAAGGTCAAAATCTGGACACACTGCACACTTAATACGGACCATTCCAGAAATATCTTTTTTGCAATAATTACAGTGGTATAGTGCCTCTTTTCCTTCACTCATTTCTTGACATACTGCATTGCATGAGACAAGAGTTAAGAATACAAGTATAGGCACGCATGTATGTATCTATGCATGCATTAGCACATTACTGAACCTCAGCTCCAACAGAAAAGCACTCTATGCAAAGGTCAAAATCTGGACACACTGCACACTTAATACGGACCATTCCAGATATATATTTTTTGCAATAATTACAGTGGTATAGTGCCGCTTTTCCTTCACTCATTTCTTGACATACTGCATTGCATGAGACAAGAGTTAAGAATACACGTATAGGCATGCAAGTATGTATCTATGCATGCATTAGCACATTAATGAAAGGGGCTTGCAGGCCAGCAAAAGTACACCTGTAGATGCAGTCTGTGTGCTCTCTAGATTGGAAGCTGTCTTTTTTCTCTTTGAGCTATCCCAAAAAAAAAAAAAAGAAAAATAAATTTCAAGTAAGCCAATAAAGAACATAAAACAGCACAAGGCATAAAGGCAAATATAATGCAGTGATCACACATCAAAACAGCCATAAAAAAGCTATCCAATAGAACTTCAAAATCAAGTATGTTTCAAAAATCTCATATGTTGCCACACGGATTCTTATGACAAGAATTAAAGCTTGTTTGGCATTGCTATTGCAAAAAGCTGTAATCTTTTTTTTTTTATCAAAGTTACAATATTTCAAAGCTTTGAGATATTTTGAGCTATGGACAAAAGTTTTATAGTTACCTTCTCAAGCTAATTCAATTACGATTTGCAAAGTTTCAAATTTAATCTTTTTTTTTCAAAATTAACTTTTGGCTCTTAAAACTCACGTTTGGAAAATCTATTATCAATTCAAAAAGAGGATTTCTTTTATTCTTTTTGCTCAAAGTTGCTGTTGGTAGTGGCAATGCCAAACGTGCATCAAACCCATTTCTCATATTTCCGTTTTGATTGGTACAAAAAGATCATTTTTTTCAGATGCTGAACTTCACCTTAAATTAAAGCATCTTACACGAATTTTCTCTCTCTCCAGATTGACTTTTCGTTACATGACTAGAAATCCCATATAAACACAAAAACGAAAGATAAAATTCGCCATCCAGTCTATATAAAACACACTCGAATTAAAAGACAAGCAAGGCTAGTTGACAGTGCATAGCGGCAAGTATTTACTACTTAGGTATCATAACAGAAATTGAAAAGATTGCCAAATGCTTGCATTTTCCATGACTTTCTCAACAACCAATCAATGGCCAATAAAGTTTCAATTTTTCTTTTGTTTCTGAAGCAATTTTAAAAATATTAAAAGTGAGAAAGAAAATGTTTCCGTACGGACCTGTGGCTGGCATCTTCATCAACAGAATGGGAGACTGCGCGCGAGCGGCCCATGTTCGATAACCAAATGAATCGTCAATTATAGCTAAAACTATGATCAGAATTTAGCTAAGTTTTCAAACAAAGATTTGTTCCAAGTCGAAGAGAGTTAAATTTGGGAGCTAATATCGGCGGTGAACATACGTCGATTCAGTTAATTTGGTTTCGTTCTTTACTAAAATTTAATAAATTGAGTTTTATAAATTTAAAATAAAACCAAATCAAAATTTTGAAAAAATTAAATTACTCAAATATATTAAACTAAAATTTATGTATTTATAAACAGAATTGAACTAAATCTATAAAAAATTAAATTGATTCGATTTGATTTAATTAAATTATATGTATTTTAAATCTGGTTTGATTCAATTGGTTTGATTTATTAATAATTTTGATTAATTTAATTTTTTATTTAAAAATCGAACCAAAAACTGAAATTTTTTTAAAATTAAAACCAAACCTATGTTATTAAAGGATCAAATCAAATAAAAAAAAATAAATTTGATTTGATCAAATTTTGATTCAGTTTTTGCTCAACTATATATATATATATATATATATATATAACCAAGGCTCATGTCTTGAGGGAAAGGATGCAAAAGTTCCTCTCAGATAATAGAGAATTTATTCCTCAAATGCTCATTAGTATTGTAAAATGATAATAGGCCACGTTTCTCAGTCTTGTGCGAGAATCGGGGTTAAAATTAATCAATTCAATTTGATGTGTAGAATCTAAAATTTTATTTTATTTTATTTTTTAAAAAATAGTTAATTTAATTCAATTTTATTTTAAAAAAATAAAATTAAACAAATTGAATTAGTCAAACTTTATTAAAATATATATTTAAAATATTTTTCACTTTTAAATAAATATTTTGTTTAAATATAATATTTTTTACATTATTTATATAAATAATGACATAATATATATTTTGAATGATGTATATGTTCATTTTCACTTTATAAAATTATATAAAAACTATTAAAACTAGAGAGAAAAAAGTATTAAATAAATGTGTACTCTCACTCAATTCAAATTCACTTATATATTAATAGGATTAAATGAATAATCACTCAGTTTACTACCCATTTAAAATATAACTTATTCATTCCTCAACTATATCTCATTTTTAAAGGATGAATATGGGTGGATAAATGAGTATAAGTGAAGTTTGTCATAATTGCTAGATATTGAACTTGAAAGATTTAGGTTGGCTGAATAAAGAGCATAACTCAAACCCATTGGATCATGGACTGATTATGAAGCTTAAGGCATGTTTTAGATTGAACTGAGGGATCCAATGGAGTCAAGAGAGCCGAGACTTGAATCAGCCAGTCAATATTTGAACAAATGATAATTAAGCTCCAAAGACCGGGTGTAAACTCAATAGCACTTAAGGAGTGTTGAAGAAAAAAGAATGACAAGTCTCAGCAAAAAGTGCATGCAAGATTTTCCACAACAGAGAGGTAAAGAGATTCATTTCCATTTATAGACCAGAAATTTAGATTTGTACAATCTTCATATTTTATATGATCCGTAGTTATTGAATCACCTTCATATTCCAAACCATATCTTCAAACTCCAATGTGAGATTTCGGTTCGGAATTGTACAACAATCTTCATATTTTATTAATGATATCACACAAATTACATTCCATAGTTATTGAATCACCTTTATATTCCAACCATATCTTCAAACTTCAACAGTTATAGAGTTGTGCAGGAAGACGTGGGGAAATAAAAACTTCTAATGGGGTTGCTTTTGGTAATGTTGTTCCTGACATCTCAGTCATGTCAACGGGCTGATCCATTGAGGTTGACAAGTCAAACGCTTGAAGGAACCTAGCAAGGGTCAGGTGAAGGGCATGGAGTGCAAATGATGCACCTGGGCATGATCGTCTGCCAGAGCCAAAAGGAAGGAGCTCAAAGTGTTGACCTCGTACGTCAACACCCGAATGACTTGTTAGAAATCTCTCTGGTTGGAAAGCTAATGAATTTGTCCAAAACCTCGGATCCCTCTGAATCTTCCATACATTTACTAATAAGCGGGTGCCAGCTGGCACATGATAACCACCTATGGTGCAATCTGCCATTAATTCCCGTGGTATTAGGGGAGCAACAGGGTATAGGCGCAGTGTTTCTTTGATTATGGCTTGAATATACACAAGGTTCTTGATATCTGATTGATCAACTTGACGTCCAGTGCCAATATGGAAGAATAATTCTTCTCGTGCCTTCTTTAATGCTGATTGATTATTCAGAAGCAATGAGATTGCCCATGTTAGTGTGATTGTGGTGGTGTCACTAGCACCAGCAATAAGAGCCTGCAACAACAGAGGCCATCAAATGGAAGAGCTTTAACAAAAATATAATATAATATATGTAGTATAAGGAGTATGAAGAATGTTGCACAGTCGAAGAGTTGTTGAAATTCAGTTCTATTTTAGAGTATGTTGGGCATACCAGACAGGTAGACTTGATACTAGTATCTGCATCATATTGAAAACCAGACAGGTGGCCTGTTTCCTCGAGCGATAACATCACATCAATGAAGTCCTGTTCACCCTCAGTCTTGACTTTTGTTGAAGCTGAAACTCTCTTCTGGCGATGCTCATTCAGCCACCCTGCAAGTACAGCATCCATGTCCTTGGCTGTCTTCTTCATTGCCCTCTCATGCCCCTCCAAATCCAACCACTGTAGAAATGGAAGTGCATCTGAAACCACAAATATGCCCATCAGGTGAAAGAATTGAGAAATTGCCTTCTGGCATCGTCTTTCCTCATCGTCATTAGAGGAAACAGTATAACGCTTTCCAGCCAGCACTCTAACGATCACATTAAGTGTCAGATCCTCAAACCACTGTTTGAGGTCAACAAGTACTGGAAGGCTGCTATTTTCAGCCCATAGACTATAAAGTTTCTGCATCACCAAGTCAATTTCACAAGTCTGGACATTATTGACCATCTCAAGACGCCTGTTTGACAGAAGTTCGAGCATTACTATCTTTCGCATCTCACGCCAGTGGGAGCTGTAGGGTGCAAAACCAAACACTGCATGGTTATAGCACATGTGCTTAGTGGCTGCTGTAGTAGAACGCGAAGCAAGGGCTTTGTCATTTATGGTGAAGCATTCCTTAGCCAATTCACTACTAGCAACTACAAAGGCACGGTGACTGCCTATATGGATGTTGAATGCTGGCCCATACGTATCAGCCATGGATCCAAGTGTTCGGTGAAGAAGCTTATCAGCACCACCTAATAGGTGGAGGTGGCCAATGATTGGCCATGCACCAGCTGGTTCAGGAGCCTCTCTACTCTTAATACCTTTGTTATTCTTTGGCCCTCGAAGTAATTGAATGCAAAGAAAGACGAAGGAAAGAAAAACAGCAACTGCGGTTAACTTGAAAGAAAGATCCATAATTGATTTAGAGATCTGCACACATCGAACTGAAATCCCAGTCGTTTTATAAGCCTACTCCAACAACTTTTGAACAAAATTCAGCATGTTGCATACCAGAATCTGATCATTTCTGGCAAGATTCATGGCGTCCCAGCATATGCGCACACATAAAGAAATATGAAACATTTCAAGTATATTTCATTATGATAGAATATGTATTCCATTTATATTTAACGCCTATACACCTACTGCTGTTAACCCAGCAACATGACGATAGTTCATAGCAACATTAGTTTGCATACATCTGCTAGGAAAAGATCTAGCAGGCGTGGGTAATACCCACCAAAACACTCTCACCACCAGGTTATGTTTCACTAGGCCTTAGCGGCAGAATAGAACATCACCAACGAGTAACTTGTTAGAAACTGCTAAGGTGTGGCATTTCCAATTCCCCATATGGACCCAGCATTTTGTTCTTGCAAAAGTACGTAACTGAAATATAACAGCAGTTATTTTATCTCTAATATTATGTGCAATTAGTAATGAAACAGCAAGCACCTATTGGCCATACTGAGTCCCTAAAATTATATAGTAATAAATTTTTAATCTATTTAACTCCCCTTAAAAAAAAAAAAAAAAAAGAAAAAAAGATAATTCGATGCATATTTAAATGAGTTTCAGAACAATCCAACATAGGCCTCTCTGCCTGCGAAGTGAGGGGTTGCTGTCAAGCCCTTGTAGTTCAATTAATATTTAAATAAGATAAGAATCAATATGCAAGGTCCATGCCACATTGTCCACTCGGAACGTTTCACATTTTTTTTTATTATATGCTAAGGATATCCAGAATTTAATATTTTGGTTTTTATTTTTTTTGAGATGTAAGCACATGACTTAATTTCTCTCCAGGTTATGGGCGCACTCCCCACATCAGCTAGTGCATCCAGAGATATTTATTATCTTCAGATGCTGGCCCTTAAGAATTGAACTCATACACCTAAGGAAGGAGTAAACTCCCTTAACCACTTCTACATTCTGCTTTTCACATACTTCATCATCTGTCCTGCTAAATGTTGTACTGCAATATCTAGCAACAACTGCAATTTAGGCTGCTATGGAAAACATGACAAACATTCTGAGTCTTCTACATGTATAGCATAGAAAATGAGGAAAGACTGGAAAATGACGATTTATGATAAAGAAGTCCTAATTGTAGTTATGTCATATCAAAGAAACTATAATCAAGCAAAGCACTTTTCCTATTGTGATAGTTTCAACATAAACTACAAAAACACACTACATAAGAAAAAAAAATTATTCCCTGATTTGACCGGGACTGAATCTTGCAATTTTCCTTTCTTCCCCACCCAAGCAAAAAAATTCTGAAACTGCAGTGCTTGCAGTTTCAATACAAATGTTGGCATCAATAATTCGTCTTTTAACTACTCAGAAGACCAAAATTTCCCTGCATCAAATGTAATTATCCAAATGGTTTGTTTCTTGCTCAGAAAAAAAAAGAAGGTTTGCTTAAGTTCTGTAAAACTATCCTTCTATCACCACTCAAGTTTTCTATGTCACGAGCAGGCAACGTATTGAAGATCCATGTACAAGTTAAGCCAATACTGACTATCCTACCGCCTAAGGATACTGTATTACAGCAATAATAATCCTATTGGGCCTTATAGAATCCCCAAACTAAAATGTCTCTGGAAACAAGGATCCAAGGTTTTCTTTATCGTATCAGACATATGGAAGGTTCACACGGATCTGTCTTCCTAATAAAACGTGGATAATAATTGTAACTAAGTAAAAGGATTTGGAAATATTTACTTCCCAACATATTAGATTTTGTTTCTAATGTTAAAACTATACTATGGAGTCATGAGCATTAAAATGAGAATATGTCAAGGCCCAAGTACTTGATCCATTTTTGTCCATTGTCTTGTATTAATTTGAATTGACCATGAACCTCCGTTCACAAGATTACCATTGAATCAAATAGCAAAAGCTGAGTCCCTATCAACATTATGAGCTGCTAGTTAGATGATATATAGACAAAGAAGAGCTTCCATTTCTCTGATCTTTAATTATATGTAATTATCCTGAAACCTTTTTTGGACGTTAATCATGCTGGGTAGTTTCACTGCAAAAAGAACAGTCTGGATTAGATTATCTGTTGGATTTTAAATACATTAACAATCCAATAGACGTGGAACGTCAAATAGTTACATCATTGTGCAAGATTCACGTAAATCACCACTGTGCCTAGGCATCCTAGGAAAAGGTTCCTGAAGATCTATGCATTAGACGCTCCATTATTCAAAACCGATTAAACAGAGACAGAACATTCAGATCAAAAGTCCATTAACAGCATATACTCACATGTATGTTTGAATTGGTTCAATGTATTCATTGAAGAAATTAATTTTCCATGTTTAAATGACTAGGATAACGTGAAACATGCAAAGAAGGGAGACAACAAGGAAGAGAAGCACTCACATTATTCTTGTTTTTTGTATGGTTGACAGGTGATGCTGTTTTTGCTAGGTTGAGAGAACAAGGATATCAGTTTTCAGCAGATAATCCTCCAATCACATTAATTGTCTCCTTCCATTTGCTTCACTTCCATTTACTACAAGAAATAAAAGGAATGGAAACAAGGTGCTTACTGTGAACTCAAAGCACTTCTTTACATAAAAAATAAAAAATAAATAAAGAAACAAATCCAGAGCCATAATGACTGAAACATGTGTAAAATGTCAAATACAATTGAATATCCTCAATCTATTGAAGACAGTGCTATGAGAGTGCCAGCCTAGCTGAGATGTCCGGGTGCTGAGGCGTCCCACATCAGCCTTATTCAAAATATATATATATATATATATATATCCTCAATCTATGCTTCTGGTTTATTCAATCTGCATACAAAATCTTCATCAACCTGCTGTTCCACAGACATAGAGCTTGGAAAGGCAAAACTGTATAAACAGAACCTGCAAAAAGCTACAATATGATCCAACTCGCCATGCAACTTGTGGTTAATTTATTAACACATCACATGTCATAATGAAGCTCTAGTCTAATCAGTTCCGCTCTCGGGCATTCCAAGAGGTACAAGTGGTATACAAGAAAGGAAGCAGAAAAGAAAAGGAATTGCTATTTATAAATTCCCATTAATGGACCAAAAACTGAAACTTCATTTATGGAATTATAAAATCATTGGGGTTCATAGGACATTATTAACTATATGACATCCGAGCTTTGACTAGTATACTAGATTAACATAGTACTATTCATTACATAACCTTTTTAGACCATCTTCAGACTCCAACAGCTATACAATTCTTTATTCTATCTCATTATATCTCCAAACATCAACAGCTATAGAGTTCTGGAGAGAGACGTGGGGAAAGAAGCACTTCTAAAGGGGTTGCTTTTGGTGTATGTGTTCCTGAACTCTCAGTCATGTCAACAGGTTGATCCATTGACGTTGCCAAGTCAAATCCATGAAGGATCATAGCAAGTATCAAATGAAGAGCATGAAGAGCAAAAGAGGCACCTGGGCATGATCGTCTACCCGAGCCAAAAGGAATAAACTAAAAGTTATGACCTTTGAAATCAATATCCGCATGGCTCGTTAGAAATCTCTCGGGCTGGAAAGCTGATGGATTAGTCCAAAACCTAGGATCCCTGTGAATCTTCCATGCATTTACCAATAAGCGAGTGCCAGCTGGAATATGATAACCTGCAATAGTGCAATCTTCGATGAATTCCCGGGGAATCAGGGGAGCAACAGGGTATAGACGGAGAGTTTCCTTGATTATAGCCTGAAGATACACAAGGTTTTTGATGTCTGATTTATCTACTCGACGTTCAGTTCCAACATGATTGTCCAATTCTTCTTGTGCCTTTTTTAATGCTTGTCGATTATTCAAAAGCAATGATATAGCCCATGTTAGTGTAGTTGTTATGGTGTCGCTGCCACCAGCGATAAGAGCCTGCAAGTAAAACACTTAAGATTTATGCCTAATAATACAGAGGCCACCATCTGAAACTTGACTTACTCAAATTCAAGAACTTCTTTAAAAATAAAATGCATGTTAATGAGTATGAAAAACGTTCATAGTCCAAGAATTATCCTAAGTCAGTTCTTTAATTAGAATGTGTTGGGCATACCAAACAGGTAGACTTGATACTGGTATCGGCATCATACTGAAAACCTGATAGGTGGCCTTTCTCCTCAAGCGACAACATAACATCAATGAAGTCCTGTTCACCCTCAGGCTTGACCTCTCCTGTAACTGAAAAACTCCTTTGGCGATGCTCATTCAACTCCTTTGGCGATGCTCATTCAGCCAACCTACAAGTACAGCATCCAAGTCCTTGGCTGTGTTTTTCATTGCATTCTCATGCCCTCCCAAATCCAGCCACCTCAGAAATGGAAGTGCATCTGAAACCACAAAAATGCCCATCAAGTGGTAGAATTGAGAAATTGCCTTCTGACACCTTCTTGCCTCATCATCACCAGAAGAATCACCACCATAATGCTTTCCAGCCAGCACTCGAACAATCACATTAAGTGTTAGATCCTTAAACCACTGTTTAAGTTCGACAAGTACTGGAAGGCATCTATTTTTAGCCCACAGACTGTAAAGCTTACTTATCCCCAAGTCAAGTTCAGAAGTCTGGACATGCTTGACCATCTCAAGGCGCCGGTTTGAAAGAAGTTCGAACATTACTATCTTTCGCATCTCACGCCAGTGGGGACTGTAGGGTGCAAAACCAAACACTGCATGGTTATAGCACATGTGCTTTGTGGCTGCTCTAGTGGGACGGTTGGCGATGGCTCTGTCACTCATGCTGAAGCATTCCTTTGCCAGTTCCGAACTAGCAACCACAAAGGCGCGATGACTGCCTAAGCGGATATTGAATGCAGGCCCATACTTGTCTGCCATTGATCCAAGTGTTTGGTGAAGAAGTTTACCAGCACCACCTAATAGGTGGAGGTGGCCAATGATTGGCCGTGCACCAGCTGGTTCAGGAGCCTTCCCAGCCTTGCTAACTTGGCTACTCTTCCTCCCTCGAAGACCTGCATTGCAGAGCAGGACGAAGGAAATAAACACAGCAATTGAAATTAACTGGAAAGAAGAATCCATAGCTGATTTAGAGATTTGCACACGATTAAACTGAAAATCACTGTGAATTTATAAGCCTTCTACAACAATATACAATTGAGCATGAAAAGTACCAAAATTTGATGATTTCTGGCAAGGGCCATGGCATCTAAGTAGATACATGGACATATGATACACCCACAGAGAGATGTACATATCAGAAAGATTCCAAATATATTTTACAATCATAGAATGTATTCCAAAATATTTTATAATGATAGAAATATTTGACCCAGTTTTAATTAATCCCTGCACTCATTCCATTTCTGAAAATGGCACTTGAAATCAACATTTGCATCACTCATGCTTTAACAGAACAATAAAACAGTCACCTACTGCTGCTATCCCAGCAATGACGGCAGCAGCCCAGGCCAAATTTTAGATTACACACATCATCCAGTTCCAGTGCATGATGTTTACAAAAGAGAACTAGCTGGCTTGTCTGCTCATTAAATTATCTCAACATGCTTAACTTACTAGATACTGCTAAAATGTTGCATCTCTACTCGATCATATACATAACAAGAAAACCATAACGAAATCATCACTTCACAAATGCCTGAATAATAAACCCAAAAAATGGTGCATCACAAACAATAGCTGCAATTATTGATGAAACAGCAGGCATTTGTTGGTGACTATATTTGATTAAAGAAACATACAAGGTGACGTGCTCAGAATAATCCAACATATGCAGATACCTGAAGACTGAGTTAATGTCAAACATGATCAATAGGCAAGTATCATGCCACTTGGCCTTTTTGTAACGTTTTCATATTATACATTTCATATACTGCATTTTCTGTCCTGCTAAATCCTGGATGTAACACCTGTAACTTAGGTGGCCATAACATCTCCAATCTTCAACAAATAGGGGGGAAAAAAAAAGAGAGCTAGTTGTAGTTCTTTGGTATTACAAAACCTAATAAAATTACACAATGCACATTTCTTATGATTTTTTCAGCACAAATTCTAGACAACATAATATGGCAAAGAAAATATAAGTATGGCTTGATTTGATAGGGACTAATAACTTGAAGTTTTAATGCAAATGTTATTGTCTGTACTTTTTTTTATTTCAACCGCACAAAAGACCAAATAATTAATGCATCAAATGTAATTATCCAGATGACTTAATTCAAATTTGTGCAACCACTCAGAAAAAAATTTTCTAGGATAAATACAGTCAAAGCAATGAGCACTTGTCTAGCACAGGTTAAGCAAATAGTCTGTATCTGGTTGCTGGAGGAAACTGCAATACGGCAACAATGGTCTATTTTTGGGTCCGTTAAACAAAATACAACTACAATGTGACAAAGATGACGAATGAAGAGAAAGAAAATAGCTAGATGAATTAGTCAAATATGATTATACGATTAATTGATAAATTGATTTTGAATTTGCTGCTTCGTTTTATAATTTGTTATGGGCATAGATTGCATAAGTTGGCCAAATATGGAGAAATACGAGTTATAACTATGTGAGAAAGATGATGCTGATTTGATCATAAGGTGTGTGAATCTCACTTGAATCTTAAAACTGATTTAGGCATTTAATCGATTAAAAATTAAAAAAATATTTAAATACTAAATTGATTAAAATTAAAAATGAAGTGTTAAAAGTAATTAACCACAAAAAAAAAATTAAATTAAATAACAATTTATATATTTAGCCATCTCAAAACTATAACTTAAATAAATAAACATTCAAAAACACCATAATGCTCCTAACCGTGTTATCAAAGAAATTTAAGTAGATTAAAAGAAAGAGAAGAAGGGATGAAAGTGGGACAAAAGGGATGATAGAGACAGACGCAGAGATCGTCTGAAAAAATATAATGCAAGATATTATGTAATGATGGAAAATGTGGAAAAGCATATGGAGAAAGAGAATACCTAAAAAATGTCAGAATCCTATGGGCCTCATCTGATTTGAAATTGATAGGTGCTGTGCTCCAATTATTTTCGTGCATAATCATTGCTGGACGACACTAACAATTTCTTCTTCTTCCTCACTAGCATAATGTGCCTGACTCCATTTTGTTGTTTTTAATTACTAGTAATTGTTTTGCAGCGCGCAAACCGCTCTGTTTGGGCCTAGCCTTTTTAAAAACCGCTTTTATGGCTCATAATCTTAATTGGGCTGTGGAGCCCGTTCCACATTTTACTCATTATTATTATCCTTGTCGTATTTCATCTTCTTTTCAAAAAAAAAAAAAAAAGTCTTATTTCATCTCTGACCAACGCATATTTTATTGAATATAACTAATTATATTTATTGGATTTGATTATGTATTTTATATTATATAATCGAAAATTTTACTAAAAACAGATTTAAAATTTTTAAGTGGATTGTTTCTTATTAATATAAATCTTAACAATTAATATTAGATTTGAATTATTCAAATGAATCCTTAGTCCAAACCAGAATTGCACACTTAAAACTGATGTTGATTGAATTGATCAATTCAGTATAGTAATTAATTTGATTATAATTTAAAATAAAATTCATTTTTTATAAGAATATCTAAATCTTAATATTTATCATTTTTCTAACATATTAACATTTGAATATACTCTTTCAGCGGCTTTAAAAGCACTCTCCACATAAATCATATTGAGTTGATCAATTCGAAGCATAATTAATTAAAATTATTTAGTTATAATAGTTAGTATATCCAGAACACAATATCTCATTACAATTTAAAATAAAAATTGTTATTTACTTTTTTTTAATAATGATAAGAGTATTCAGGACTTAATATTTTAATAAAATTTAAACAAAATTTATTTTTGTGTTGCTTTTTTGTTAAAAATTTGGAGGTATTTATCGTCTTTAATGATTGGTTCTAAAAATAAAAACTTAGGAAATTAAAGATTAAGTTTACTCTCTTAGTTACTTCAAGTGTATTATTTTGCTTTTTGGTTAATTAGATGAACCTAATTTAAGTGCATATTATAAAAATAAAACTTTGGCATTACAAAGAAAATGTTAAAAATCTGAAAATTTATGGACCAATACAATTGGTATACATAGTGTATCTTGCTTTTATATTCATAAAACTCAAGTTACAATGATGTAGTTTATAGCTTTGAGGTTTTATTTAATATGTTTTTTAAACCGTTTAAGTAAATTAATTTATGTCAAGAAAATAGTAATAATGAAAAAATCAAACAAAAAAATTAACATAGAGATTTGCGTAATTCAATCAATGTGATTTACGTTTACGAGTATAGAGAGAATTTTTATTTATGTGAAGATTGTTATAAAAGTATAGCCAATAATTATAACACAAAATATTTATATATAACCCAAATACTAAATCGAAATACTTCAAAAGATATAAAATATGTCAGATCTATACCATGAGGGACTGTCAGTCCTTGCGCTCCATCTCTACTATAAATTTAGTGAGAATCTCTTTCAAATTGAATTCCCAAAATTACAGATTGTCATAAATTGGGTTGAGCGATTCAAAAAATTTATACTAAATATAGTAAATTGATAAAAAAAATTATTTTCCTATAAATTATTAATAAAATATAAATTCAAAATGATATGAGAAAATTACACTTTCATCTTACTCAATCCAACATCCATTTGTAACTTAGGTTATAACATTTAGCAAGTATAAATGTAAATAAACCAAAACAATTCACAAATTACTAGAAATTCACTTGAGAAATACTCGAAATCAACTCGAGATTAATCGAATCAAACTCAAGTTCAAGCTACTCCAACAACAAGCAAGTCAAATTCAAGTATCAAAATACTCTTGAGAGACTTGTGAATATGATCGAATTTAAGTTTATTTATAGTATTAGACAATCAAATTTAATCGATTCATGTATAATTGAGTTTGGTTAAGCATAATCAAATTTATTTGAATCATATTTCATTTTATAGAATTCACAACATATATATATATATATATATATATATATATATATATA
>CATIWR010714366.1:0-67240 GCA_949677035.1 Omphalea diandra | reverse complement strand
TCTTCATTTACAGGTTTAATGAAAATATCCTCAAGTTGATGAGTTGTGTCTATAAATTATAACATAATATCACCATTTTGGACATGATTTCTAAGAAAATGATGCCTAATGTCTATGTGTTTGCTCTTAGAGTGTTGGATGGGATTCTTAGAGAGATTAATTGCACTAGTGTTGTCACATTTGATAGGAATGTGATCAACAACTTTGCCATAATCCTTTAATTATTGTTTCATCTAAAGCACTTGGGTACAACAATAACCTACAGCTACATACTCTACTTCAGCGGTGGATAAGGCAACTAAACCTTGCTTCTTGCTAAACCAAGACACTAAGTATTCTCTATAAATTGGCAAGTTCCAAAAGTATTTTTTCTATCTAATTAACTACAAGTGTAATCTGCACCCCAACAACCTATCAGACTAAAAGATGAATCTCTAGGATACCATATACCTAAGTGTAAAGTGTAATGCAAATATTTAAAAATCCTTTTGACAATATTCAAGTGTGATTCTTTGGGACATGACTAAAATCTAGCACGCATACATATAATAAACATAATATTAGGTCTAGAGCCAGTAATAGGTGTTCTTGCTACTTTGCATTCATCCATGCCAAATTTCTTGATTATGTCCTTTGTGTATTTGCCTTGGTTGATAAAGATCACTTTTTTGGATTGCTTTATCTGTAGACTAAGGAAAAACTTGAGTTCTCCTATCATGCTCATCTCGAATTCCCTAGTCATACACTTAGCAAAATCCTCACAAATAGACTCATTAGTAGCACTAAAAATGATATCATTAACATAAATTTGTACTATTAATGTATCATGTTTGTGTCTTTTTACATATAATGTTGTGTCCACCTTTTCTTTTTTGAAATCAGTTTTCAAAAGAAATGAACTAAGCCTTGCATACCAAGCTTTTGGAGCTTGTTTCAACCCATATAAGGCTCTATTCAATTTAAAAACATAATTTGGAAAACTATGTGATTCAAAACCAAGAGGTTGCTCAACATAAACTTCCTCCTCAATAACCCCATTTAGAAAAGCACTTTTAACATTCATTTGAAAAGTTTAAAATTCATATGACATGCATAAGCCAACATAATCCTAATGGCCTCTAACCTTGCAACAGAGGCATAGGTTTCATCATAGACTATGCCTTCCTCTTGGTTGTAACCTTTTGCAACCAATCTAGCTTTATTCCTAGTGATGAATCCTCCCTTATCTAACATGCTTCTAAATACCCATTCGTAACCTACAATTGGGTGTTCCTTAGGCTTAGGAATAAGTTCCTATACATTGTTTCTCTCGAGTTGGTTGAGTTCCTCTTATATATCAATTACACAACTTTCATAATCAAAAGCCTCATCAATTGATTTTCACTCAAATTGAGAAAAAAGGCAAGGTTGTTATATAAAAGATTAAGTTGAGATCTAGTACTTACACCCTTTGATGTATCACTAATAATTAAGTCTTTGCGGTGATGGTTCGAGAATCTCCAATCCTTGGATAGATCTTGACTTAACAATGCTTTTTGTTGATGTTGTGGTTCCTCATATACTCTTGATGATCCACCTTTATCTTTGTCTTTTTTCTTCCACTCTTGTAGAGTGCTTCAATTCAAATTTTTCAAAGTCATCTATAAGATCATCAACAAAAGAGCCTTTTTCAAGATCAAGCTTACTAGATTCATCAAAAACTACATTCATAAACTCTTTAACAATAATAAAACTTTTGTTAAAGATTCTATAGGCCTTGTTAGAGGTGGGATAACCTAAGAATATACCCTTATTAGTTTTTGAGTCAAATTTTCTAAGATTATCCTTAGTATTCAATATATAACACTTGCATCCAAATACTCTTAGGTATGATCTCTTGGGTTTTCTACCATTCTATAGCTCATAAGATGTTTTATTGAGAATGGGTCATTCAAAAACTCTATTTGCTATAGTGGTTTCGACCCAAAAGTAATTTGATAAAGAATACTCACTGAGCATAGTTCTAGCCATCTCTACTAGTGTTCTATTTTTCCTCTGTACAACACCATTTTGTTATGGTGTTTTAGGGGTTGAAAAATTGTGAAAAATCATATTCTCTAAATAATAAGATTCAAAAGCTTTTGAAATTCCTTTCCATGCTCGTTTCTTATAGAAGAAATGAAGTAACCCTTTTTCATTTTGAATTTTTTTTGTAAAACTTTTGAAAGCATCAAAGGTATCATACTTATGAGCGAGAGAAGATACCTAAGTAAACCTAAAATAATCATCAATTAGGACTAGTGCATAATGTTTACCACGTAAACTAGCACTTCTAGTAGGTCTTATCAAGTCCATATGAATTTATTAAAGGGGTTTAGATGTACTTATAACATTTTTAGCTTTGGAGGAAGATTGATGTTGTTTCCCCATTTAGCAAGGACCACATGTCTTGTCTTTTGAGAAACCTTGGGAATATCTTCCACTAGCTTTCCTTTATATAAGCTTTGTAAGAGCTTCATGCTTGTATGTCCAAGTCTTCTATGACATAGCCAAGCTTCATTAGTAATACGCATAAGACACTTCAAAGATTGGTTATCCAAATTGTCTAAGTTAATTATATAGGTTTTGCCTTTTCTTTCACCCTTGAAAATAACCTTTTTATCCACTAATGTGGTAACTCGACATTCTCTAAAGTCAAAGGTGACTTTATTACCTTTGTCACATAATTGACTTACACTTAGCAAATTATGTTGTAAGCCATCAACTAACAAAACATCATTAATTAAAGAGCAACCATCCTTACCAATGGTTCTAATGCCAATTAACTTACCCTTGGCATTGTTACCAAATGTGACATTACCACCTTCTTTTTGCTTAGGACCATGAATGGCTTCCTATTGTTTGTTATGTGTTTTGAGCATTAACTATCCATATGCCAGTCATTTGATTAATTAGTGGTTGCCAAACATCCCTACACAACACAAATAAATCATCTCTTCTTTGGTACCCAAGCATACTTAGGTCCTAGGGAGTTAGGTATTGAAGGGTCCTCAAATTTGAGGTGAGCCTTCCTAATGTAACAATAAACATTAATGGGTCTATATCTCATGCAATAATGGCATTGAAGTTTAGGCTTATATGTATTTCTTCTATGTATTGTCTTGGTATAAGTGGGGGATTTTCTCATACCAATATGATGTGTGTGAGAACATGAGCATGAATGTAAGGATGTAGATGTGAATTTTTTGTGTGTGTGTTGGGATTAATATGCTTCTTATTGTACATGTAAGCATGATTAGCCTTTTTAGAAGTAGACTTTGAGCCTTGTTGCACTTTCCCTTTGCCCTTAGGCATTTGGGGTCTAATGCTTTGGGCACTCTTCTTTCCAACAACCTTAATACTTGAAGTTAGAGGTGTTGAGGCTCTAACGAATGTAATGAGTATGGGTGTAGAGGTTAAGGCTTCAGTGAAACCTAGACCATGCTTAAGCAAGGGAGGCCTTTGTGATACTATGAGTGTATCCAAAGCTTCCTTACCTTTATGAAAGTTAGAGATAGAAATTTTAAGCTCAATGTCTTCTCCTTTTAAAAAGTCATTCTCTTTTCTTAATAAAGTTAGTGATGAAGATGATTTGGAGAGATTTTCCATTGATTTTTTTAGTTCTTCATTCAAAATCCTTAATTCATTTACAAACCTATTAAAGGATTTTGTAATCATCCTCTAATTTTGTGCAATTCCTCTTGTAAGTCTTCATTTGTTGTTGGCCTTGGACACCAAGAAGGGGGGTTGAATTGATGGTTAATTTAAAAATTAAAAAAGAGGTTAATGTGTTTAAGAAGATGAGTAGGAGAAGAAAGAAATTGACAAAAGTGTTTATAGTGGTTCGGGTATTAACTAACCCTACACCCATTCCCCAATTTTCTACAATTGGGTGTTTCACTCAACTCAATAGGTGTTTCCAAGCTCACACCAAACTTTTACAACTTGTGTTTTCTAGGCTCACATAAAAACCTCTTACAAGTGTTTTCAAGGCTCACACTAAAACCTCTTACAAGTGTTTTCAAGGTTGACATTAAAACCTCTTACAATGGTATTTATTGCTCACACCAAATAATCATAAAAGCATAAATGAGAATTAAAAGAATGAGTAGCAAATTAGCAAGAGTATGGTTACAAATTAATGAATTCTCTTGTTATTACATCTGTTTGGTGGAGTATTTATAGCTCATATCCACCAAAAGGATGTTGGACTAAAACTATCAGTAAATCTCCAAAGATGTGCTAGGCAGATTCAACATTAAATGTTTGTCAGGCTTCAGTCACGGTGGCTACTACCTTTTAACGATCACAAAATTCCAGTTTCTATAGAGGTTCTAAAAATTATAGCGGAAAACCCTGTTTGTGTCTAACGACTAGTCCATGTGCCAGCTTTCTATTGGTCATCTAAGAAAATATAGTTATTGTGTTCTAACCACTCTCAAAAGTCGCAATGGTGAGACAACAATGCCTTGGGCATGTCTGATACTGCGAATTCCTATGTTTGAAGAGGATACTTCAACTCCTTGAGTTGTGGTTGCTATAAAATTTTTGCCCTCACAATTTTTGATCTTTGAATAGACAGCTAGGACACTTGGTATGTTATGGTTGTGGCTTTGGTTCTCTCATTTGTCACTATGAAAGTCACGATCCCTACTCAGATGCGACACTTACTGTGAAATCCTCTATGACTAAGGCTTAGCAATCTTTGCTTAGTTCGTGATAGTGAGATAGCCTGTTATTTCTTCTGTTCTAGCTTCATCCTTTCTTGTGATTGATTCGCAGTCGCGATTTACTATACACACACTGCGAATTAGAGTGATCTTTACAAGGTTAGAGATTTTGAACTCCATCCAACTTTCAAAGAAAAAAACTAACTTATAGTCTACAAAATAACACTAAATGAAAGTATTAGAATTGATCAATCTCTATTATCAAAATTAGAAGAGGTTCATGACTTAGGTTAAATCAACCTAGTCCAACAGTCTCCCCTTTTTTGATTTTGATAACTTAAATTGATCCTAAAGGAAAATAAATGCATGAGTTTTAAAGTTGTGAAGTTGGAATGGTGAATGATTCAATATATACTTAAAATTTTTTAGATAAAGATCAAAGTGAAATTTTCTAAGTATGACATTCAACCAATCAAAGTGAAATTTCTAAGTATGACAACAAAGCTCCCCCTCAACTTATGCTATTTTCTTGCAAATTATTTTCTCTCCACCATAGATTCTTTCATGATTCTTTCTCTCCCCCTTTGGCAAGATAAAAAAGAGGGTTCATAAAGGAAAAGAACAAATGCATAACAAATAGATAAGTGTTCATAAGGAGCAAAATAAATAAGAATTGCAATCATAAAAGTAAATTCAATAAATCACATAAGACAGAATTTTAAAAACAAACACTTTTATTTACTTGTAAGCAAGTTGTGGGATCAATAACTTTGCATAAGTAAAATGAAGAGAAAATACAAGGAAATCATATTCTAGAAGATTGAAGAGTCATCATAATCTCCAAAGATGTCTTCCTTGTCATCGTTACCTTCGCCTTCAGCTTCGTCGCCTTCCTCAACTTTTTCATTGCCTTCCTCCTTAGGAGTGTCCTCATACTCAACAAAATCAAGAAGATGGCAAGGAGGAATACCCATTTTCTGTTAGAAATCGACCACATCGCTGTGAATGTGAGAAATGAAAAGGAATCTTCTCTTTATCATTCTCATTATCTTGTCTAACTTACGGTTGATGGTGGCAAGAGATAGTTTGGTTTTGGATTTTGATTGAGGAGGGACTGGTAGGCTGCCTTCTTCAATGATGAGCCTTTTCCTTTTAGAGGCTTAAGATGTCTCCATCTTCTTGGCCATAAAGGCACCCAGACTATATGCACATATATCCGAGTGTATGGCTTTGGCATTTATTAAGTAGGCGAGGTCAAGGAAGTTTTAAGAAGGGAGGAGTTTCTTATTGAGGAATTTTTTCATTCTCCTCGTCAAGAGCTCTAACAAAGTGGTAGATTCTTGTTACATGTGATGGAAGTAGGAATTGGCTCTTCAGTTTGGTGCTCATGTCGATCAATTGATCTACAAGATACAGATCGATGAGGATGGGTTTATTTTTTACTAGGCAGGAAAGAAAGGCCAAATCCTTTTTATACACTTTCTCATTACCATCACCTCTAGCATGGATGGAATATGTGATGATATAATGGGGTATCAAAAGGGGTAGGGTTTTTATGTATTTGGCTAGGGAAGTTTTTAGGACATGTTTGGTTATGATTGAAATTTTGACCCAAAACTCGAAATGTTAAGAGCGGAGATAATGAAAGGGATATGTTCTCTAACTTGAAGGTTGAAGAGGGTGGATAATTGTTCAAAAGTAATGAATTATGGATCCTTGAAATCATTAAATACTAACTCGTATTATCCGACTCATGATTATGTTTTACAACTTAATTGAACCGTACATATGACTTTCCTAATGACTTATTCATAACCGGGTTCATCCAGAAAGATGAACTCATATCATCCTAAGTTTAATAGGAATGCATGTATTTCTATGTTGATTCCAACAGTCTCCAATAGAAATGTAGAAGGGATTTTGTTGGGGAGGATGATTTTTGAGAGTTTACTTTGAAGCGCTACTTCTCCTCCTTTATGATGCCATTCATTAGATGAAGTGCTGGAGGTGTAGATGGTTGAGCCACAACCTTGCCCATTTATGCTCTAAAAATATTCTTGGGAGCCATGTAAGAGGTATAAAGATTTTGGGAATTTAGAGAGTTTGGAAAGAGAGAATTGATTTGAAATAGGATGAAGTGATAAGAATAACTGTTTAGGGGGTTTATATAACCATTTAAATGGTGTGAGAATGGCTAGAATTAGAGTGATGAAGAGTTGGAAATGGTTAGTAGTCAAATCACTTAATTGTATGTTAGTTACTAGATTTCACTACTGCTAAATACAAAGTTGCAACTGCTAATTTTGAAAGATGTGAGTAACAGACAAAAAAACTTGGGAATTGGCATGTCCAACAGTCATAATTTTGAAAATTTGACTGAATTCACAGTGGAAAGTAAAAGTTGCGACTGCGAATTAACGTTTGTCAGCCACGTGAGATGAACCTATAATTTGTGACCGAGAGTCAAGGATAGCGACCGTGAATCATAAAGCAAGAAGGATAATGATGAAAAAGTAAGATTTGACAATTAAAGTGTTGATCTTAATTAATATATTGATGCCTAATTTATGCAACTTGATATAGAAAAGCACAATTGCAACAAAAATTAAGACATCCAATGATTAATATCACATGCAACCAATACACATAGAAATTAAACAAAAGATCAAACTTTTCACTTTAGGGAGCTTCCATCAAGCATTCCCAATTCTCTTTTAATAAAGTTCAATCTTTCTTTATTTAGAGGTTTAGTGAAAATATTTGTAGTTGATGAGTTATGTCTATAAATTCTAACACAACATCACCATTTTAGATATAATCTCTAAGAAAGTGATGTCTAATATCTATATGTTTGCTGCTAGAGTGTTGGATAGGATTCTTAGAGAGATTAATCACACTAGTGTTGTCACATTTGATAGGAATGTGATCAACATCTTTGCCATAGTCCTTTAAGTGTTGTTTCATCCACAATACTTAGGTGCAACAACCCATAACTACTTACTCAGCTTCGGTGGTGGATAAGGTAACTGAAACTTGCTTCTTGCTAAAGCAAGACACTAAGCATTTGCCTATAAATTGGCAAGTTGCAGAAGTACTTTTTCTATCTAATAGACTACCAGCGTAATCCGCATTCGAGTAACCGATGAGACTAAAAGATGACTGTCTAGGATACCATAGACCTAAGTGTAAGGTGCCATGCAAATATTTAAAAATCCTATTGATAACATTTAAATGTGATTCCTTGGGACATGACTAAAATCTAGCACACATACATACACTAAACATAATATCAGGTCTAGAAGCAGTGAGATAAAGTAAAAAATCGATCATTTCTCAATATCTCTCTTCATCAATTGTCTTACCGAATTCGCCTTTGTCTAGTGTGATGGGACCACTCATGGATGTTTTTGCTACTTTACATCCATCCATGCCAAATTTGTTTATCATATCCTTTGTGTATTTGGCTTGGTTGATGAAGATCTCTTCTTTGGTTTGCTTGATTTGCAGACCAAGGAAAAACTTGAGCTCTCTCATCATGCTCATCTCGAATTCCCTAGTCATACACTTTGCAAAATCCTTATAAAGACATTCATTAGTAGCACCAAAAATGATATCATCAATATAAATTTACACTATAAGTGTATCACCTTTGTGCCTTTTTACAAACAAGGTAGTGTCCACCTTTCCCTTTTCAAAATCATTTTTCAAAAGAAATGAACTAAGCCTTTCATACCAAGCTCTTGGAGCTTGTTTCAACCTATATAAGGCTCTTTTCAATTTAAAGACATAATTAGGAAAACTATGTGATTCAAAACAAGGAGGTTGCTTAACATAAACTTCCTTCTCAATAACCCCATTCAAAAAATCACTTTTAACATCCATTTGAAAAATTTTAAAATTCATATGACATGTATAGGCTAAAAGAAATCTAGTGTCCTCTAACCTTGCAATAGGGGCATAGGTTTCATCATAGTCTATGCCTTCCTCTTAGTTGTAACCTTTTGCAACCAATCTAGCATTATTCGTAATGATGAACCTTTACTCATCTAACTTGTTTTTAAACACCCATTTGCAACCTATAATTGGGTATTCCTTAAGCCTAGGAACAAGTTCCCATACATTGTTTCTCTCAAATTAGTTGAGTTCTTCTTGCATAGCAATCACCCAACTTTCATCATCAAAAGCCTCTTTGATTGATTTTGGCTCAAATTGAGAAACAAAGGCAAGGTTTTTTTCTAAAAGACTAAGTTGAGATCTAATACTTGCACCCTTTAAGGTATCAATAATAATTAAGTCTTTAGGGTGATGCTTGGAGAATCTTTAATCCCTGGGTAGATCTTAACTTGGCAACGCTTCTTATTGATGTTGTGATTCCTTATCTACTCTTGATGATTCACATTTAACTTTGCCTTCATCTTCCTCTCTTGTAGTGTGCTCTAATTCCTGTTTTTCAAAGTCACCTATAATATCATCAATAAAATAACATTTCCCATGATCAAGTTTACTAGATTCATCAAAAACAATATTCATAGACTCTTCAACAACCATAAAACTTTTGTTAAAGACTCTGTAAGCCTTGATAGAGGTGGAATAACCTAAGAATATCCCCTCATTAGTTTTTGAGTCAAATTTCCCATTATTATCCTTGGTGTTTAATATCACTTGCATCCAAATATTCTTAGGTATGATATCTTGGGTTTTCTACTAATCGCAGCTCATTAGTTGTTTTATTGTGTATGGGTCATTTGAAAACTCTATTTGCAATACAACACGAAGTATTGATGGCTTCAGCCTAAAAGTTATTTGGCAAGGAATACTCATTGAGCATAGTTCTAGCCATTTCTACTAGTGTTCAATTTTTCCTCTCTACAATACCATTTTTTTGTGTTGTTCTAGGGGTTCAAAAATTGTGGAAAATTCTATTCTTTGAACAATAAGTTTAAAAAGACTCATTTTGAAACACTTTTTTGTGGTCACTTTTTATAGAAGAAATGAAGCAATCCTTTTCATTTTAAATTCTTTTTGCAAAACTTTTGAAAGCATCAAATGTATCATTCTTATGACCTATAAAGGACACCCAAGTAAGCCTGGAATAATCATCAACTAGGACTAGTGCATAATGTTTTCCACCTAAGCTAGTACTCCTAGTAGGTCCTACCAAGTCCATATGAATTAGTTGAAGGGGTCTATATGTACTTACAATATTTTTAGCTTTGAAGGATAATTGATGTTGCTTCCCCATTTGGCAAGGACCACATGTCTTGTCTTTTGAGAAACTTAGCTTAGGAAGACCTTCCACTAGCTTTCCTTTAGATAAGCTTTGTAAGAGCTCAATGCTAGCATGTCCAAGTCTTCTATGCCATAGCCAAGCTTCATTACTAAGAGACATACGACAAATAAAAGATTAGTTAGCCAAATTGTCTAATTCCATTGAGTAGGTATTGCCTTTCCTTTCATCCTTGAAAACAACCCTTTTATCCACTAATTTGGTAACTCAACATTCTTTAGGGTCAAAGGTGACTTTATTACGTGTGTCACACATTTGACTTACACTTAACAAATTATGTTGCAAGCCATCAACTAACAAAACATCATTAATTAAAGAGAAACTATTCTTACCAATGGTGTCAATGCCAATTACCTTACCCTTGGCATTGTTAACAAATGTGACATTACCACCTTCTTTTACTTTTAAGGCCATAAATAGCTTCATATTGCCAGTCATGTGCTTTGAGCATTCACTATCTATATGCCAATTGTTTGATTCATTGGTGGCTGCCAAACATCCCTACATAACACAAATAAATAATCTCTTCTTTGGTACCCAAGCATACTTGGGTCCTAAAGGGTTAGGTATTGAAGGGTCCTCCAATTTTAGGTGAGTCTTCTTAAAATGTAACAATAAATATTAATATGTCCATACCTCATGTAATAATGAAATTGGAGTTTAGACTTGTGAGTCTTTCTCCTATGCATAATCTTAGTATGAAGAGGAGGCCTTTTCATACTTTGGTTATATGTTTGGGAACATGAGCATGCATGTATGGGTGTAGATGTGAATTTTTTATGTGTGTTAAAATTAACATGCTTTTTATTATAATATAAGCATAATTGCCTTTACTATAAGTAGGCCTTAAGCCATGTTGTGTTTTCCCTTTTCCCTTAGGCATTGGGGCTTAGTGCTTTGGGCACTTTTCTTACCAACAACCTCATTACTTGAAGTTTGAGGTGTTGAGGCTCTAATGAACTTAGTGAGTGTAGATGTAGAGGTAAAGGCTTTATTGAAATCTAGACCATGCCTAATCAAGGGAGGCCTTTGTGATACTATGAGTGTATCCAAAGCTTCCTTACACTTATGAAATTTAGAGATAGAGCTTTTAAGCTTAATGACTTCTCCTATTAGTGAGTCATTCACTTTTCTTAATGAAGTTAATGATGAAGATGATTTAGAAAGATTTTCCATAGCCTTTTTGAGTTCTTCATTTGAATCCCTTAATTCATTCATAAGATTATTGAGGGATTTGAATTCATCCTCTAATTTTGAGCATTTCTTCTTGTAAGATTTCATTTATGACTTGCCACATCTCATAGTGAGAGCTTCTAGAAGCTCTTCAACTACATCATCTAAGTTATCATAATATGAATAAGAATGAGATGAAGTGCTTACCTCATTAGGAGAGTCTTATTGAGCCATTAAGCATATGTTGGCAATCTCTTCATTCTCATCATCCTTACTTGAGCTATCAACCCAAGTGGCTTTAAAGCTTTTCCACTTCTCTTTAACCTCTTTCTTTTTCTTCTTTAGCTTGGGACAATCATATTTGATGTGGCCTTCCTTGCCACATTCATAACACATGACTTTATTGATCTCTCTTTAGGATTATGAGTAGCTTTCTTGAAGTTTCTTCTTTCCTTTCTTCTTCTAATGTGCTCCTTGGTCCTTCTAGAGAGCATTGCTAGTTCCTCTTCCTCATTGTCACTTTCTTCTTCACTTGAACTAACCAATACTTCCTTCTCCTTCGAAGTGGACTTGAGTGCCAAGGTTTTCTTTTCATGTTTTTCAAATTTTTCTCCTTGGTCCTTCATTTTCTTCATATCCTCATCTTTCTTTAAGGCTAACTCATGAGTTTAGAGTTTGCCAATCAAGACATTTATTGGCACCTTCCCTATTTTCAGATTAGATTCTTGGATATTGCACACTCTAACACCAAACTTTTCAAGAGGCAAAGACTTTAAAATTTTAGAGTTTACCTCATGATTTGTGAGAATCCTACCAAACTTCTTCATGTTGGTGATGATTTCCAAGAGTTTATTAGTCATATTGGTGATGCTCTCATCCTCTTTCATCAAGAACAACTCCCACTCCACCACATACATCTCTAGCCGACTAGATTTCACTAAGGTGGTGCCTTCGTGATAGTTCTCCAATGCTTTCCATATCTCATGGGTTGTTTGGCAATGTTATACTATTCCAATCTCTTCTCTTGAGAGAGAGCTTAGAAGAATTGTCATGGCTCTCTTGTTTTTGCCATTTGATTTTCTATGTGCTTAAACCCACTCTTCTCTAGGAATGAGTTCTTCACTCTCATCCACTACTTTGGTGGGTGGCTTTCATTATTTAACCACAACATCCCAAAGATCCAACACATCCGTATCAAGATAGATGTCCATCCTATACTTCCAATGAGTATAGTTAGCTCCATCAAAGTAAGGCTTCAGGTGTGAGTGGATTCCTTCTTATGCCATGATATTTACTCACCCAATTAAGGTTTTTAGTGAGACTTGGCTCTGATACCACTTGTTGGCCTTGGACACTAAGAAGGGGGGTTTAATTGGTCGTTAATTTAAAAATTAAAAAGAAGGTTAATGTGTTTAAAAAGATTATTAGGAGAAGAAATAAATTGACACAAGTGTTTATAGTGGTTCAGGTGTTAACTAATCCTACATCCACTCCCCAATTCTCTACAATTAGGTGTTTCACTAAACTCAATAGGTGTTTCCAAGCTCACACCAAACTTTTACAACTTGTGTTTTATAGGCTCACACAAAAACCTCTTACAAGTATTTTCAAGGCTCACACTAAAACCTCTCACATGTATTTTCAAGGCTTACACTAAAACCTCTTACAATGGTGTTTATTGCTCACACCATAGAATCACAAAAGCATAAATGAGAATTGAAAGAATGAGTAGCAAATTAGTAAGAGTATGGTTACAAATTAATGGATTCTCTTTCGATTACATCTGTTTGGTGGAGTATTTATAGCTCATATCCACCAAAGAGACGTAAGACTAAAATTATCAATAAATCTCCAAGATGTGCTAGGCATATTTAGCATTAAATGCTTATCACGCTTCAGCCGCGGTCAGTACTACCTTTTCATAGTCGCGAAATTCCAATTTCCATAGAGTTGAAAATTTTATTGGAAAACCCCGTTTATGTCAAACGGCTAGTTCACGTGTCAGCTTTCCATTGGTCATCTAGGAAAATATGGCCGTTGTGTTCTAACCACTCTCAAAAGTTGTGATCATGAGACAACAATGCTGTGGGCGCAACTGAGACTATGAATTCCTCTCTTTTAAAAGGATACTTTAACTCCTTGAGTCAAGGTCGCTATCAAATTTTTGCCCTCATGATTTTTGATGTTTGAACGGATACCTTGTACACTTGGCATGTTGTGGTTATGGCTTTGGTTCCCTCCTTTGTCACTATGAAAGTCATGATCGCTACTCAGATGCCCACCATGAATTCCCCTATAACTAAGGGTTGGCAATCTTTGCCTGGTTCGCAGCAGCGAGATAGGCCACGATTTCTTATATCCTAGCTCCATCCTTTATTGTGATTGATTCGCAGTCGCAATTACACACACAGTGAATTAGAGATATCTTTATAAGGTTGGAGATTTTGAACTCTATCCAACTTCTAATGAAAAAAACTAGCTTATAATCTGCAAAACAACACTTAATAAAAGTATTAGAATTGATCAATCTCTATTGTCAATATCAAAAGAGGTTCATGACTTAGGTTAAATCAACCTAATCCAACATTTGTGACTTATATTTGTCACATTTCAATGTAAAGGCTTCTAAAAGCTCATCATCTATATCATCTAAATCATCACATTCAGAATTAGAATGAGATGAAGTGCTTGCCTTATTAGGAGAATCCTCTTGAGCCATGAAACATATGTTAGCAATCTCCTTTTCTTCATCATCTTCACTTGAGCTATCATCCCAAATTTGTTAAGAGGTAAAGACTTTAGAATTTTGGAGTTTACCTCATGGTTTATGAAAACCCTACCGAACTTTTTCATGTTGATGACAATAGCTAGGAGCTGGTTTATCATATTTGTTATGCTCTCATCCTCCTTCATCATGAATAACTCCCATTCTATCATGTACATCTCAAGTTGGCTAGATTTCACTATGGTAGTGCCCTCATGATAGTTCTCCAATGCTTTCTAAATGCCATGAGCAGTTTGGCAATATTGTGCTATTCCAATTTCTTCTCTTAAGAGAGAACTTAGACGTTGGATCTTCTATGAGCTTATACCTATTCTTCTCTAGGGATTAGCTCTTCACTCCCATCTACCACTTTAGTGGGTGGCTTCCATTCTTTAACAACAACATCCCATAGATCCACCACATCAGTGTCTAGACAGATCTCCATCCTATACTTCTAATGAGTATAGTCTGCTCTATAAAAATAAGGCTTGAGTTGTGTGGATTCCTTCTTGTGCCATTGATCTTTACTCACTCAATTAAGGTTTTTAGTGAGGCTTGGCTCTTATACTAGTTGTTGGCCCAGGACACCAAGAAGGGGGGTTGAATTGGTGGTTGATTAAAAATTAAAATGAAAGATAAATGTGTTTAAGAAGTTGAGAAGGAGAAGAGAAAAATTGACATAAGTGTTTATAGTGGTTTGGGTGTTAACAAACCCTACGTCCACTCCTTAATTCTCTCTAATTAGTTGTTTTGCTCAACTTATTTGGTGTTTCCAAGCTCATACCAAACTTTTACAACTTGTGTTTATGGCTCACACAAAACCCTACGCCTTGTATTTTCCATGCTCACACAAAAAACCTCTCACAAGTGTTTTGCAGGCTCACACTAAAATCTTACACAAGAGTTTTGACTTTAGGCTAACTCTCAGCCTCTTTGGAATGGTGCTTATTTCTCACACCTAACAATTACAACACATAAGTGAGAAAGAAAGATTGAGTAGCAAATATGCAAGAGTTTGATTGCAAATTAATGAATTCTCTTGCATTTACATTTGTTTGGTAGAGTATTTATAGCTCATATCCACCAAAGAGATGTTATTCTAAAATTATCAACAAATCTCTAAGATGTGCTAGGTAGATTTAACATCAAATGCTTATCAAACGAAAGTCACAGTCGCTTCTACTATTTCACGGTAGCGAATTTCCAATTTTCATTGTGGAGCTAAAAATTTCGGCGAAAAACCCCATTTATGCCTAACGGCTAGTCCACATGTCAGTTATCCTTTGGTTGTCCAGGAAATAATAACCGTTATTCTCTAACCACTATCAAAATTCACAGTCACGAGATAACTATGTCTTGGCTGCGACTGAGACTGCAGATTCCTCTGTTTGGCGAGGAAACTACAGCTTCTTGAGTCGCAGTCGCTACTAAATATTTGCCTCGTGAGTTTTGATCTTCAACAGTTACTTAGGACACTTGGCATGCTATGGTTGTGGTTTTAGTTCCCCCTATTGTTACTATGAAAGTCGCAGTCATGAATCATGATGTGATACTCATCGTAATTACTTTATGACTCAAGCTTCACTTTTTTCGGCTATGTTGCGGCTGCGAATATCCTCACAAATTCTTCTGGCCTAGCTTTATCCATCCTTGTGACTTATTCGCGATCACGAATTACAATATACACACCGTGAATAAAAGTGATCTTTACAAGGTTGGAGATTTTGAACTCCATTCAACTTCCACTGAAAAAGCTAACTTATAACTTGTAACATAACACTAAATGAAAGTATTAGTACTGATTAATCCCTATTGTCAAGATCAAAAGAGGTTCATGACTTAGCCTAAACCAACCTAGTCCAACACAAACAAAACTATGCCTAAATCTCCAAAGTATAGTAGGCAAATCCTGCATTCAATGCTCTATCATACTTAAATTATAGTCGCGACATATAATTCGCGATTTGAAAATGCATTTTAAGATTAAGACAATATATTTGAAATCTTTATTTTGGATAGTGTCTAATGGCTAATGCCATATGGTAGCTTGACATTGGTTCTTTTGGAAGCTAGCCATTGGATCTTTCTATCATATCTTAAAATTTATAGTCTCTACTAAACGTTGCGGTTGCTACCTAGCCATAATACCCTCCACGAAACAAATTGAGGTTTGGAGTTCTTGTTTTTCTTCAGGTCATGATTGTTACCAAAATTATTTGTCATAACTTTTGAATCTCTAATGGTTCTTTTCAAAATTCATGGTCTTTACCAAAATTTGCGGTTGAGACATTAGGAGGCAAATTTTTATACTTTGAGTTTCTTGCTTCTAAACATTCTATTCAACTTTCAACAATATTCTAACTTAATATATACAAGATCAGTAATTAAGATTGGCATTAGAACCTTTCAATTTATATTATCAAGATCGAAATAGAATCTTGACTTAGGTTTGAGCAACCTAGTGCAACAGTTTCTCCTTTTTTTTTTTTTTTTAACAATCTAAATTGAATATACAAAGGATAAAAAACCAATTATGCATACTCTAAAGTGAATGATTATAAAGTGATTCAAATCATAAGTATGAAATTGCTCCCCCTTAATCCATACTCCCCCTTAATTATTCCAGTAAAATCATTGTCTTAGCTTACTACAAATTCAATTCAACTTTCTCTCCTTTTTTTGTATATTTTCCCTTTATATATTCATTTAATTATATCTCCCCCTTTTGTCAAGTTAAAAAGAGAAGAAATAGGATGGAATAAGAGAGAATGCAAAATATAAAAGGGCATGTCCATAAGCTTGCCAATTGCACAAACTTAAATCATAATAGCAAACACAAGCAATTTGCACAATTTATCACAATTTGTCACATAAAAAGAAATATCAATGGATGAAACATAAATTACTTGGAAATTTCATAAAAACATAAATACAAAATAATTCAATCATTTAAAGATATTTGACCACACAAACTAAGACTATAAATTTAAGAACTTTCATATATGACCCTAGTATAGAATATGATATTTTGATGATTGATTTACACATTTGAAATATAGAAAAGTCCAAATGCAAAATGAATTGATTCAACTCATCACATATTCAATCAAATCAAATTAAATATGTCAACACATAGATATATTAAGCAACAAAATGCATAGCAATTCCCCTATGGACATGTGTACAAATATATCAAGTTAAAAGTATGAGAGGTAAGAGATACATTACAAGTTTAATATCAATGGCTTGAAACCAAATAACCATTTGAAATTGTATCCCTTCTTCACTTGCAATATTCATTCACTTTTAAATTTTCCATGAGGAGTATTTGGTGAAGGAGTCCCCATCCTACAATATCAAACACTTTGCTTTGGAACCTAAACATACTTGGGTCCTTCACGGTTAGTCTTGGAGGATCCTCCAGTTTGAAGTGAGCCTTCCTAACACAATAAAATATATTTGTGTGACCACACATCATACAATAATGGCATTAGAGTTTAAACTTTTTAAATCTTTCTCCTATGCATAACCTTAGTATAAATGGGAGGCCTTCTCAGACTTTGGTTATGAGAGTGTAAGTGCATGAGTAATGATGAGTATAAGAGAAGTTTTTTTGTATGCGCCTTTGAGGATGCCTTTTAGTACAAATGTATGCATCATTCATTATTTGAGGCTTAGCTCTTGAGCCTTAGGGAGCCTTTTGTTTACCTCTAGGCATAAGAGGCTTAATGTTTGGAGAACTTTTCTTCCTAACAACATCAATACTAAAAGTTTGAGGTGTTAATGCTTTAGTCAATGTAGGAGGAGAAGTTGTAGTCAAGGAATATCCATTGAAGCTTAAACCATGTCTCACTAAGGTGGTCTTTGAGATATAATAGGACTATCTAAAGCTTTTTCCTGTTTATGAAATCATGAAACGAAATTCCTAAGCTCAATTACTTACCTTTTAAAGTGTCAATTTCTTTTCTTAAAGAATCAAGAGAGGATGAGTTTTTTGAAAGATTTTTTAAAGATTTCTCGAGTTCTTCATTAGAATTTTTCAAGCCATTTACAAGATCATTTAAATCCTTAAATTCATCCTTAAGTATTGAACATTTTTTCTTATAAGTTTTCATTTAAGTCATATTTATCACATCGTAAGGTTAAGGCTTGAAGAAGCTCACCATCCATATCATCTACCTCATCATATTTATGATAAGAAAGTGAAGAAATACTTACCTCATCGGATGAATCCTCTTGAGCCATGAAGCAAAAGTTTACAACTTCTTCATCTTATTCTTCACCACTTGAATCATTATCCCATGTAGCCTTAAAGCTCTTCTTATTTTCTTTATGGTAGCAGGAAGATGAGTTTCTTTGGTTTCTTCTTTCTCTTCTACTTGTCATTAACTCTTTAGTTCTTCTTGATATCTTGGCAAACACCTCTTCTTCTTTGTCACTTTCATTTAAGTTACTTGAGCTTGAATAATTTTCTTGAGTTTTTAAGGTGAGAGTTTTCTTCTCCTCTTTGTTTCCTTATCCTATTACCTTATTCATCTCTTTATCCTTCTTAAGTGGCATCTAATGAGTGAGAAGCTTGCCAATGAGAATATCAGTTGGCACCATCCCAATCTCTAGATTGGACTATTGAATGCTACATACTCTTGCTCCAAATTTATACAATGAAAGAGATTTAAGGATTTTAGTATTTACCTCATCGTTGGTAAGAATTCTTCTGAACTTCTTAATGTTTGTGACAATAGATAGGAGTCCATTTGTCATGTCTATGATGCTTTCATTGCCTTTCATCATGTAGAGCTCTGACTCCATCACATACATCTCCAACCTACTTGATTTCATAAGAGTTATGTCCTCATGATAGTTTTCTGGTGCTTTCCATATGGCATATATGGGCTGGTAATGTTGGACTCTTCTCTTGACATAGAACTTAGGAGAATAGTCATTGCCTTATTATTCCTCCAATTTGCCTTTCTTTGTGCTTCATTCCATTATTCTGTTGTAATTGCCACCTCTACTCCTTTAACCATCTTTGTTAGAGGCTTCCACTCTTCAAGTACATAATCCCATAAGTTGATAAGATCACTATCAAACTAAATCTCCATTTTATGCTTTTAAAGAGCATAATCATTACCATCAAAGTGGGGATTAAGGTGAGAGTTGATTCCATCTTTTGCCATTGATATTTTCTCACATAATTAACGCTTAAATTGAGACTTAGTTCTGATACAAATTATTTACCCTTATGCACCAAAAAGGGAGGGCTGAATTGAAAGCAAATTTGAACTTTTAGAGGAAGTACACTCAAATAAAAAGATAAGAGAAAGAGTAGGAGAAGAATGAACATAAGAGATTTATAATGGTTTAGGTATTAACCAACCCGACATCCATTCTCCAATTCACCAATTGGGTGTTTCGCTAAATCATTAGTGTTTTACAAGGTTACACTTGACTTAGTGTTTAGGCTTTACACTAAACCTTATAAGTGTTTTCCCAAAGCTCATACTCAAATCTTGTACAAGTGTTTTACCAAGACTAACATTCAAATCTATATAAGAATTTTCTAAGGCTCACTCTTAAACCTAAACCTAAGGTGTTTAAAGCTCACACTAAATAATGTACAAAGAAATGAAGAGTTAAAGTTATGAGAATTAACTTTACAAGAGTTTTGACATACTCAAAGGTTATCATTTTGCATTCAAGTATATGTGGTAGTGTATTTAAAAGCCCTAACAACTAAAAAGACGTTACAAGCAAAACTATGCCAAAATCTCCAAAGTATGGTAGGCAAATCATGCATTTAATGCTTTGTCAGACTAAAATCATGATCATGACATCTAATTCACAATTATGAAATGCATTTTGCAACTAGGACAAAAAATTTGTGGTCTCTATTTTGGATTGTGTAATGGCTAGTGCCATGTGGTAGCTTGACATTGGTCCTTTTGATAACTATCCATTGGATCTTTCTAATATATCTCAAAATTCGTGGTCTTTGCTAAATGTCATGATCACTACCTATTCATAATGCCCACTGTTGAGGTTTGGAGTTTGTCTTTTTCTTCAGGTCATAATCATTGCTAAAATTTGTAGTTACAACTTTTGAATCTCTAATAGTTTTTTTCAAAATTTATTGTCTCTACTAAAATTCATTGTCAAGACTTTAAGAGGCATATTTTCATACCATGAGTTTTTTGCTTCTAAACACTTCTATCCAATTTTCAATGAGATTCTAACTTAATATCTATAAGATTAACACTTGAGATTGACATTAGAACATTTGAATCTATATTGTCAATATCAAAAGAGTGTATTGACTTAGGTTTAAACAGCTTAGTCTAACAAAAAGTTTGATGAATCTAAGCATATGCCACTAATCATCACGTAACTAGGCTTTGAAATCAACATCATCAGAGGTAGAGGCCTTAGTAGGGAATATATAATAGATATCACAATCAGCCCAAGGGGCTCTAACCTTATCCAAAAAGTGTTAGGTCAAGGGTCTTTCAATAAAAATAGAAAGGAAGCCAACTCTATCATAGGTAACTTCAAATTTCTGATAGACTCTAGCTAAAACGTAAAAATTACTAGACCATAGAGCATGAATGATTACACAATCTCTATAAGTCCTAAAGGTAAACCCAGTCAACCTCCACCAAGACAAATCTAATGGATGTTAGATTACTAATACGAGATAACCATTTAGTCTACTCCATTTTAGTTGCAGTAGGCCTTGACAGATGATAGTTTGAATGGTGTTATGGAAAATAGTGTCTTACATTGACAATTAAAGCAGCCAACAAACCTCAATTTCCTTTATAGCCGTATCTTAAAAAAAAAAAACTTATTAGGTTGAAAAATTGAAAGGGTGGCCTAAATACAAATGAGTAGCCTGGTGGATTGAAAACTCATAAGGGTAGTCCAAGTAAAAGTTAGGGTAATAAAACTAAAAATAAAAGTGAAAAATAAAATAGAAAGTAACAAAGAGGTTTGTAAGAGAAATCTATACCTGAAATAACAATAGGCTCCTAAAGAAACAATTATTAATGTTGCAAGAAACACTGTCCAAGCTGATAATGGTCTCACTAAGAATCATAGGAACTAAAGCTTTTTTAGCTTAGTTTCTTCAATAAGAGGAAGGATTTATAGATCTAACTCTCCATTGTCTTTTTGAATAATAAATTATCTCATATGGACAATCGCAATAATATGGGTTTGTGCTACTCAAGCATAGCCTTTATAAGGATAAAAAGTATGAAAAGGACTTGTAATGATTTTCTCATTGCCTAAGGTGCACATGGGTAGCTCATCATATCTCAAGTTAAATAATTTTATTTTTAGAGAGGAGGGGAGGGGGTTGAATTGGTATGGAATTTAAGAATTTGTAAAAAGGTGAAGAATACGAAAATTGACTATACACATGAACTCCTTGACAATTTCCTCTTATCTGGGTTCATCTCTAAAGATAAACTCATTCTAGCCTAAGTCATATAGGAGAGCATGAATTTCATCCTCGATTTTAAAGGACACAAGGTGAAAATAGAGGGAATTTTATTAGGCTAGATTATTTTGTTGGAGTTGGCTTTGTAAAGATCTTTCTCCTATTTGGTTATTCCCTTCATTAAGTGAAGGGCAAGAGGGCATGAGGGCCAAAAGGTTAGGCAATGCTTTTTCCTTTCTCTGCTCTTGAACGCTTCTTAGATGCCATTGAGGGAAGTTGAGAAATTTTTGAAGGATTTGTGAGAGAAATAGAGTTATAGATGAAAAAAGAAGTTAAAAGTGGAATGAATGGGTGTTAGGATAGTTTAAATAGGCAAAAACCAGATCAAAAAAAGTAATAAATGGTAAAAAAAATTCATTAAATAAAGTTTTGGCCTCGATTGTAGTCAAATCAATCAATGTTTGATGGTTACTCAAACTCGCAATCACGAACCTCAAGTCATGATCACTAATTACAAAAATTATGAGTAACGGTTGTGAATTCCTTGAAAAATGAAAGAATCAATAGTTAAAGAATTTGAATTTTGAATGAATTCGCATTGGCAATTAAAAATAATGACAACAAATTACAAATTTGACCAAAAATTGAAAAGTGCTTGTAAGTAACAACTGTGATTATATCATAACGACCGCGAATTACAAGACAAAAAAAAAAAATACAAGGAAAAAATATGAGTTGGCCTTATTAGTTGTGATCCACTCAATGTAATGATGATTAGTTCAAGCAAATTGGCATGAAATAGCTCGATTGTTTAAAGAACTAACACATCCAATATAAACAACATTTACAAATATCAAACACACAGTTCAATCATTCAAACTGACATTCACAATAAGGAGAAAAAGTGAGATCTAATTTTTACCTTAAGGAGCTTCCATCAAGCATCCCTATCTCCCTCTTAATGAAGTTCATCTTTTCTTCTTTAAGGTGTTTAGTGAAAATGTCTGTAAGTAGATGATTGGTGTCAATAAACTCTAATACCATATTAACATTTTAGATATGATCTCTAAGAAAGTGATGTCTAATGTCAATGTGTTTTCTCCTAGAGTGTTAGATCGGATTATTTGAAAGATTTATTGCACTTATGTTGTCACATTTGTTGGGAATGTGATCAAAATATTTTCCTTAATCCTTGAGTTGTTACTTCATCCAAAGAACTTGAGTGCAACAATAACCCGCCACCACATATTTTGCTTTGGTGGTCGATAAGGAAACTAAAACTTGCTTATTACTAAATCAAGAAACAAAGCATTCCTATACATTGTCAAGTTCCATAAGTGCTTTGTTTGTCTAATAAACTACTAGCATAATCCACATATGAATACCCTAAAAGACTCAAAGATGAGTTCCTAGAATACCATAAACCTAAGTCAAATGTGCCATGTAAATATTTGAGAATCCTCTTAATTGCATTCAAATGAGATTCATTAGGGCATGATTGAAACCTAGCACAAATGCATTCACTAAACATTAAGTCGGGTCTAGAAGCAGTGAGATAGAGGAGAGAACCAATCATACTGTTATATCTTTTTTCATTAATTAACTTACCCGATTCATCTTTGTTTAGCTTGATGGTAGCACTCATTGGTGTCTTAGATACTTTGCATCCCTCCATGCCAAATCTCTTAAGTAGATCTTTTATGTACTTGGCTTGGTTGATGAAGATGCCCTCTTTGGTTTACTTGATTTGTAGAGCAAGGAAGAACTTGAGCTATCCCATTGTGTTCATCTTAAATTCCTTAGTCATACACTTGGCAAAATCTTTATAAAAAGATTCATTACTAGCGCCAAGTATAATGTCATCAACATATATTTACACAATGAGTATATATTGATTATGCCTTTTTATAAATAAAGTAGTTTCAACCTTTCTTTTTTCAAAATTATTTAGTAGAAAAAATGAACTAAGCCTTTCATACCAAACTCTTGGAGCTTGTTTAAAAACATACAAGGCTTTAGTTAATTTAAAAACATGATTTGGAAAAATTTGAGACTCAAAACCATGAAGTTGTTCAACATAAACTTCCTCCTTAATAAGACCATTTAAGCATGCACTTTTGCCATCCATTTGGAAACATTTAAAAATAATGTGACCAACATATGCTAAGAGAATCCTAATGGGCTAATTTTACTACGGAGGCATAGGTTTCATCATAATCAATGCCTTCTTCTTAGTTGTATCCCTTTGCAACCAATCTAGCTTTGTTCCTAGAGATGAAGTGTTCATCTAACTTGTTCCTAAGCACCCACTTGCATCCCTCAATAGTGTGATCTTTAGGCCTAGGAACTAGTTCCCATACTTTATTTCTCTCAAACTAGTTAATGTTCTATTGTATAGCAATCACCCAACTTTCATCAATAATAATTTAATCTATTGATTTTGGCTCAAATTTAGAGATAAAGGCAAAATTATTATCTAATGCTTGAAGTTGAGATCTAGTACTTACTCATTTGGATATCTTACCAATAATTAAATCTTTTAGGTGATGTCTGGAGAATCTCCAATCCTTGGAAAGATCTTAAGTTGGAATTTCTACTTGTAGTGGTTGGCATTCCTTTTTTTTCTTTTGATGGCTTGTTTTCTTCAAGGTTAATCACCATTTCTCTTGGGGTTAACTCTAGCTCTAATATTTCAAAGTCACCTACAAGACTATCAATAAGAGAACTTTTCCCAAGATCAAATTTACTAGATTCATCAAACATAATGTTCATAGACTCTTTAATAACCATAATACTTTTATTGAAAACTCTATAGGCCTTACTAGAGGTGGAATGACCTAGAAAAATTCCTTCATTTGATTTAGAGTAAAAAGTTCCAAGGTTGTTCTTAGTATTTAAAATGTAGCATATGCATCTAAAAACTCTTAGGTATGAAATCTTAGTTTTTCTACCATTTCAAAGCTCATAAAAAGTTTTATTTAGAATGGGTCTTTTGAAAACAAGATTAGCAATATAACAAGAAGTATTAATGGCTTTAGCCCAAAAGTAATTAGGCAAATAATACTCATTGAGCATGGTTCTTGCCATCTCTACTAACATTCTATTTTTCCTTTCTACAACACCATTTTGTTATGGTATTTTAGGAGTAGAAAAATTATAAGAAATCTCATTCTATTGGCAATAAGTTTCAAAATAATCATTTTGAAATTCCTTTCCATGGTCACTTCTTATAGAAGAAATGAAGCATTCTTTTTCATTTTGAACCCCTTTTTCACAACTTTTAAAGGCATCATAAATGTCATTCTTATGAGTTAGAAAGGATACCCGAATAAATTTAGAGTAATCATCAACTAGAACAAATGGATAATACTTCCCACCTAAACTAGCACTCCTAATAGATCCAATCAAGTCCATATGGATAAGTTGAAGAAGTTTAGATGTACTTACAATGTTTTTTTGCTTTAAAGGAAGTCTGATGTTGTTTCACCATTTGGCAAGGTCCACAAGTTTTGTCCTTTGAGAATTTTAGCTTAGGAAGACCTTCCACTAGCTTTCCTTTAGATAGGCTTTTATGGGAGCTCCATGCTAGCATGACTAAGTCTTATTTGCCATAGCCAAGCTTTATTTCTAAGAGACACAAGACACTTGAAAGATTGGTTAGCTAAATTATCTAAGTCAATTAAGTAGGTATTGCCCCTCCTTTCACCCTTAAAGGTTGCATTCTTATGCACCGATACGGTGACTCGAAGCTCTTTAGGGTTAAAGGTGACATTGTTACCTTTATCACATAACTGACTTAAACTAAGCAAATTATGTCATAAACCATCTACTAAAAAAACATTATTAATAAGTGAACAATTATTCTTGCTAATGGTTCCAATGCCAATTACCTTACCCTTGGCATTATTTCCAAAAGTTCCTTTTCTTTTATGGTAGGGAATAGCTTTTTGTTGCTCGTCATATGCTTTAAGCACCCACTATCCATATGCCAATCATTTTCTTCATTTGGTGGTTGCCATGCAATCCTACACAGCACAAACAAATCACTTTTGCTTAGATACCCAAGCATACTTAGGTCCTTGGGGGTTAGGTCTTGAAGAGTCCTCTATTTTGAGGTGAACCTTCCTAATATAGCAAAAGATGTTTATGTAACTATACTTCATGCAATAATGATATTAGAGTTTAGAGTTGTAAATCTTTCTCCTACGCATAACTTTAGTATGAGTATGGGGCTTTCTCATGCTTTGATGGTATGAGTGCAATCATATGTATGAATGACAAGGAATATAAGAGAATTTTTGTGTATGTTAGGGTGAAGATGTTTCTTAGTGTAGATGAATGCATGATTATCCTTATTAGGCTTAGACTTTGAGCCTTGAGGTGTTTATCCCTTGCTCTTGGGCTTGGGTGGCTTACTGTTATGAGTGTTATTCCTCCCAATTACCTTAATACTAGAAGTTTGAGGTGTTGAAGCTTTAATTAAAGTAGTCAGAGGGGATGTAGATGATGGGGAGGCTCCATTGAAGCCTAGACCATGTCTTACAAGGGGAGTTCTTTGAGAAACAATTAATGTATCTAAGGCTTCCTTCCCTTTTATGAAACTTAGAGAGAATTTCTAAGCTCCATTACCTTTCCTTTTAAGGTTTCATTTTCCTTTTTTAAGGAGTTTAGAGTAGAAGAGGATCTAGTAAGACTTTCAATAGATTTTTTATGTTCTTCATTTAAAGTCCTCAACTCACTTGTAAGCTCATTTAATGAGTTAAACTCATTTTATAGTTTTGAACAATTCCCTTTGTAAGTTTCATTTGTGACATATTTTCACATTTTAAGGTAACAGCTTCTAAGAGTATATCATCTACATCATCAAATGCATCATAATTTTCACTAGAATGGGGTAAAGAACTTACTGCATTTGAAAGGTCTTCTTGTGCCATGAAACACTGGTTTGCCACATCATCATCCTCTTCACTAGAGTTGATATCCTAAATGGCTTTAAAGTTTTCTTTTTTTCTTTGTCCTTTTTCTTTTTCTTTTTCAACTTAGGGAAATCATACATGATGTGGCCTTGCTTGCCACACTCATAGCATGTTATTTCACTCTTCTTTTCTTTGAGGTTAGGAGATGCATTCTTGATGTTCCTTCTATGTTTTCTTCTTCTTATCAGCTCCTTGGTCCTTCTAGAAAGCATGGCTAGCTCCTCTTCTTCTTTTTCACTATCATCATCACTTGTGATAACCTTTATTTCTTTATCCTTGGCTGAGGATTTAAGATTTAAGGTCTTATTCTCTATTTTATCATTCTTGTCCCATTGCCCTCTTATTTCTTCATCTCCTCATCCTTTTCTAAGGCTAGCTCATGAGTAAAAAGCTTGATTATGAGGACATCTATTGGGATTTTTCTAATTTATAGATTTGACTCTTGAGTACTACATAATCTAGCACCAAACTTTTCAAGAGGTAAGGATTTAAGTATTTTGGTGTTTACATCATGATTGGTGAGTACACTTCTAAATTTAATCATGTTTGTGATGATGGATAAGAGCCTATTAGTCATCTCGATGATGATTTCATTGTCTTTCATCATGAAAAGCTCCCATTTAGTGAAATACATTTTCAATATGCTAGATTTCACCAAAGTTGCCTTCATGGTTATTCTTCAAAGCTTTTCAAATTCCATGGATTATGAGGCAATGTTGAACTTTTCCTATTTCTTCCATTGATAAAGAATTAAGAAGGATTGCCATTGCTTTTTTATTCTTCCCATTTGATCTTCTATGAGCTTCCACCCATTCATCTTTTAGGATTAACTCTTCACTTCCATCAACCACCTTCGTAGGAGGCTCTAACTCTTTTGCTACAATATCCTAAAGATCCATTATAATGTTGTCTAAATATATCTCCATTCTATACTTTCAATGCGTATAGTTGGATCCATCAAAGTATGGCTTAAGATGGGTATGGATTCTTTCTGTGCCATTTGTCTTTACTCACTCAATTAAGGGTTTCAATAATACCTTGCTCATATACCATTTATTAGCCTTTAAGCACCAAGAGGGGGGTTTAATTGGTATGAAATTTAAAATTTTGTAAAAAGGTGAAGAATATGGAAATTGAAGATGTAAGAGAATAAATGAACACACAAAGTTTTATAGTAGTTCGGGTGTTAATGAACCCTACATCCACTCCGCAATTTCTCATAATTATGTGTTGCACTAACACTAAATGGTATTTCTAAGCTCATACCAAACTAGTATAGTTTGTGTTTTATGGTTCACATAAAAACCTTTCAAATTGTGTTTACAAAAACCTCTCAAGTGTTTCCCAAGGGCTCACACTTAACTTATTACAAGAGTTTATAGCTAGGTTAACTCTCAAACGCAATTACAATGGTGTTTAATGCTCACACTCAACAATATCAATTCACATACAAATAATTAAGGTTGAGAAACAAAAAAGAAAGAGTTTGGCTTTATTTAATGTTATTCTCTTGCATTCATATCTGTTTGGTGAAGTATTTATAGGCCATAAACACCAAAGAGATGTTACTAAGAAACTATGTCTAAATCTCTAAGGCAAGCTAGGCATATCTTGCATTAAATACTTGTCAGGCTGATTTCACAATCGTGACTGAAAAGGTACGATCATAATTTCCAATCTTGTGCTAAAAATGTTGAAATTGTTGTCCCATTTGTATCTAACGGCTAGTCCAGGTGGCATCTTATTATTGGTCTTTTAAGAAAAATAATCGTTATGTTCTTCTAACCAACCAAATTTGTGATTGCGATTTAATTTCTTCTTGGATGCGACTGGCATTATGAATGTTTTTGTTTGATAAGGAGAAATTGTTTCAACAGGTCATGGACTCGAAGGCATTTCACCCTTGTGAATTTTGATATGTCAATGATTATCTTGGACACCTAACAAGTTCTGGTTATGGACTCAATTTCCTCTAAGCAACTACTAAAGTTGCGATCGTGATTCACAATGTAAAGCCCAATGCGAATCCATCTATTTGATCTTTATGGCTTTCTTGCTTAGGTTGCAATAGTGATTTGCTCCACGAATCTTTCTAGACCAAAATCATTCACTCTTCTTTATAGTTTATAGTCGTGAATTGGGGAATCTTGGTCTTGAATTAGAAGGCCTTTCACTAGGTTTGAGATTTAGACGTCCATCTAACTTCTAATGCAAACATATTTTAAAAATTCCAAAATCAATACTTAAAAATGATGTTAGAACATATCAATCCTTATTGTCAAGGTTAAAAGAGAGTTTTGACTAAGGTTCAACCAACCTAGTCTAACACTTATGAATGTGTGGATAACTCATATGTGGTTATGGAATTCGATTAGCATCTATGATAATGATAGTAAAGAATGGCACTGAATTCTTTCAGCAGGGACAAATGTTAGTGTCTCTAAAGTGAAAATAATAGGCAGCAGGGTCTTATAAATCTCAAGTCACATGAAGAAAATCTAAGTTAAGTCAGACAAACAAGACGTGATAGAGAGCTTTGAACCCACCCATGGCAGATCGAACTAACTCTAAGGTGGTAGCGACTTTAAAAATGCTTTGGCCATATTGGAAAAGCCAACAATGGCAAATATGAGTGTGAAAATCGAAGATGGGGTTTTTATAAAAAAAAAAAGAAGATGAATGGTGTTTGATAGTTGTATGCAGTAATACATGGTTATACATATGCTTAAGCTATCTATACAAACAATTATTTGTTGAACCAAACCTTATTTTGATGATCATAAATGTATCTAAGAGCTAACCTTTGTCAAAGTTATATGTGTTAATTCCTACAGGTACATTAATTCATTAAACCATGATAATTGAAGTCAAAGTTATGATTGAAAACTTTAAGTACTAAAAGAGTAATGATTAAACAAACTAAGATTGATAGTCTAACAGAAGTAGCCATAATTCAACAGGCATTATGACTCTAGCAATGGGTGTTGAAGGAACTTAACAGGCATTGGAATATGGCCCTAGCATGAGCAAAGTCTTATGGATCTCACAATAGGCATTGTCCTCTACTACAATAGGTATTGGGTAACACAAAACCATGAGCTATGCACATTGAACCTTGCAATGGGTGTGGTTTTTAATTTCTCAATAGACATTGCATTTTTGTAATAAGCATTAGACCAAGTGACTTAAATTGAGCAAAACTCTTAATATCTTGAAATGGGCATTAGATCCTACTAATAGGCATTGGAAAAGCTCTTTAGATTGGGCTAAAGTTTTTGGACCCTCCAATGAGGCATTCCCAATAACACAATCGACATTAAGGATATTTAACAAGCATTGGAAGTTCACCAATAGCCATTAATATTTTGTTAAAGATCTTGGAAAACAAAACATGAAGTTCACATCATCTTGAAAATCTATAATGAGCATTATTCATATCTCAACAAAGGTTGATATTGAAGTCCAACGGATATACAACAACCATTAAAATTGGTTGAATAAACAAATGAAAAAGTCAATAAAGGAGCATTGAGACAAATTTCTCTCTAATGGATAGCCCCATTGGGCATTTCATTAGTACATATGATCGTTGAAGTTGTATTTTGCTTGATGACCAACCATTTTGATGAAATCAATAATGATTGATGACTCAAAAATAGGCACAGAAAATTCCTAATAGGCATTTAGTGTCTACATCTATAACATGAAGTGGCAGCTTTCTTTGTAATAGCTACTTCTTTGTTTCAACCTATAAAAGGACTCGCTCTCAACATAAACAAGTAGAAAAATCATTCCATTAAGCAAGTATATTGTGAAAGTTATTTTCAAAGAAAAAGGGTGAATCAAAAGTGATCTAGCAATCAAGAGAAATTCATTATTTAAAGGTTGCAAATGTTATCTTCAAAATAGAGTTTGAAGAATAAGCTTTTAAGATATTCTCTCTATACTCTATACCAGATCAAGCTTACTTTGTGGGTTTACTTTAAAGTGTTATATTACTTGAGTAAGAGAGTTATCCTCATATATAAAGTTGTATTTTGTTTGAGGAAACCCTTAGTTAGGAGAATTTAGGATATCTTAAAACCATAGTTTGTGAAAAGTTTAAGATAATACCTAGAAACTACTTTGGGATAAGATTTTAATAGCATCCATTAGTATACTTGTAACAGCTTGGTAGTGCTTAAAAACTACTATTGTAAAGGTGATTGGTAGTACTTTAAACTATATTGATAGTGAAGACTCTAGTGAAAATACTAGAGGAGAGGACATAGGCAAGCTGTGCCTAACCTCTACAAATTTCGTATCTTAATTCTTCATTCATTTTTGCATTTAGTTATTATCTTTAGTTACTTGTCGTTGGCCCTATTTAACCTCCTTTTTTGGGGCACCGAGGATAACAATTGGTATTAAAGCCAGTTTCTTCATCAAAGCTTAAGTACTTAGAGCAAAGATCATGACAAGTCATGAAGAATCACAATCTATCCATAAGCCACCACTCTTTATGGGAGATGACTATGAGTACTAGAAGAATCATATGAAGATCTTTCTTAACAGTGAAACCATTGATTTATGGGACATTGTTGAAGAAGGAATAAAAATTTCAACAAAACTAGTTTAAGAAGTTATTGTAAAAAGCCTAAAAATGAATGGACTATTGAAGAGGAGAATGCAAACCTAAAGAATAGACAAGTAATGCATGTTCTCTTCAGTGTAATCCATAAATCTTAGTAAGCCAAATTGCATATATGTACATTAGCCAAAAAAATATGGAACATATTATAAACTCAACATGAAGGAACCAATGAAGTCAAGAAGAAAAAGATACAAATGCATACATACATGCATGAAACATTTGTATATCAGCCTAGTGAAACTATTACTGTGATGAACAATAGATTTATAAACATTGTAGGCACTCTCTAAACTCTAAGGATGTCCTATTCAAATGAAGACATGGTAGCAAAAATTATGACAACATTTCCTAAAGATATGTGAGAAGCTAAGAAAACAGTTATAGAGAAAGCAAACAAGTTGGAAGCCCTGTCACATGATGAGCATATGGGAAAGCTATTGGCTCATGAAATCACTCTTGAGAAGCCAACAAAAAATATAAGAAAGAGAAATAAAGACTTAGCACTGAAAGCTAAAGAGGTATGTTATGAATCTCCATTTACTTATTTATTAACATCTTTTTCTTTTAGTGTTGATGAAGATAGTAGTGAAGATGAGTATCTCGCCCTTATCACCAATCAAGTAAAGCGATTCCTTTCAAACCAAAAGAGTGAAAAGGCAAGGAGATATAGAAAGAGAGGTAGTAAGAGTCAACTCATTTGCTACGAATGAAATAAGAAAGGGCATAAAAAGTGAGATTGTCATAAGATCAAAAAGAGCAAGTTTCCTGCCAGAAAACACACCTCCAAGAAAGGAAAGGAAGTGTACAAAGTTATTTAAGATGATACTAGTGACTCTAAACCTGATGAGGAGGAAATAACAAAGGAGTTAGCTAACCTTTATCTTATGGCAATTGAGGAGCAATCAGATGAATCCTAAAATGAACACACATCCAATAGTAAAAGTGATAATAATGGTGGCAAAAAGGTAAATCCTTTTAATTCCTACAGTAGAGATAAGTTGTATTCTATAATCATTAAGCTCACTATGAAAATTGAGACTCTCAATTCCAGTACCTCCTCTTTTTTTTTAAAAAAAAGAACAAATCTTTAAAAGATTATGCTATGGGTCAAGAAACTCTAGCTAAGAAGGTTGAGTTTCTCACAGTTGAGAACCTTAAGCTTAAAGAAAGCCTCAATAAGTGCACAAAAGGAAAGAAGAAGTTAGACTCCATCCTTGAGGTTTAAAAGTGCCTATCCATCAATCATGGATTAGGCTACAATGTCTCTGCTTCAACTGCTCCTTTTATCTTCAAAACAATTGTTAAGGCTAAGGAAGATAGTGTTCCTAACACCATAAGAATGCCAAAAGTTCCTAATAAGGGAAATGCCAAGATAAATGACACAAAGGGTAAGTCTTAACACATTCACACATAATTAAGACATGTTCCTCCTATAGAAAAATATGTACCATTCATACAAGCCTAAAAGGCAAGGTGTGCAAAGACACAAAAATTGGCATAATTATAGATATAAACACACACAACACAAAAGAATTCTTCACATGAGAAACTCTTCTAGATGCATTGGTTAAAGGAGTTACAAGTCTCATAAATACTATGTACATGTTCGAGTTAGATGTAAGACACTAGCTCACTTTGATGGTAATTGTTTTTATTACAGTATATATGGCCATATTGCCTATCATTACTATTGTAAAAGGCATCATGAGCAGTTGGCAAGAGCTAACCCCTTAGGACACTGAAGGTATGGGTACCTAAGACATAACTCTCTTTGTTTGGTAGATGTACTTCAAATCCCAAGTTGGAAAGCAAAAGTGGTATCTTGATAGTTAATGTTCAAAGCACATGATAGAAGAAATGAAGTTATTCACACAATTGAAGAAGATTGAAGGACTTAGAAACGTGTCTTTTAGAGACAATGGCAAAGCCAAAATTATTGGCACAAGTAAAGTTGGTAAGGATGATGACTCACCTATCTTTAATAAAGTATTGCTTGTTGATGGACTAAAGCATAAATTGCTAAGTGTAAGTTAGTTGTGTTATAAAGGCCTTAGAGCTATGTTTGATCCGTAAGCATGTTATGTGTCAAGGATGAGTGACAATAAATTTATGTTCAATGGTAGAAAAGTTCATAATATTTATGTGATTGATTTAAACTCTTTTGTTAACCATAATGCAAACTATTTAGTCTCTATAGTGAATGAAAGTTAAACTTGGCATAGAAGGCTAGGACATGCTAGCATAGAACTCCTCAAAAAGCGGAAAAGAAGAAACTTAGTTAAAGCTCTACTTGAAATCAAGTTTGCAAAGGAAGGAGTTTGTGAAGCATGTCAAAGAGGTAAACAAATCAAATCTTTATTCAAAGCTAAGAACAAGGTAAGTTCTTCTAAATCATTGCAATTGCTTCACTTGGATCTATTTGGACCCCCTAAAGTATCTAGCTTGGGAGGCATGTGTTATGCATTCATAATAGTAGATGATTACTATATATATACTTGGGTATTGTTCCTTCCTTATAAAGATTCTTGTTTTTGATGCTTTTAAGACATTTGCCAAAAGAATTCAAAACTAAAAGGATTTGAAATTCTCTTTTATTGGAAGTGACCATGGATGAGAGTTTGAAAATGTAAAGTTTTATAACTTTGATGATGAGTATTGTATCTCACATAACTTCCCAACTCTTAAAACACCATGACAAATTTGAATAGTTGAAAGAAATAACAAAATTCTTTAAGAAATGCTAGAACCATGTTGAATGAGTATAATCATCCTAAGTACTTTTTGGCTAAGTTGCAAACACTTCATGCTATGTCTTTAATAGAGTCTTGGTGAGATCCTTAATAGAAAAAACTCCTTATGAGTTATGGAATAATAAAAAGCCCAAGATTGCATACTTTAGAGTTTTTGGTTGCTTGTGTTTTATTATAAACACTAAAGACAACCTTAGCAAATTTGAATCTAAGTCCGATGAAGGAATTTTCTCTTAAATACTCTACTACTAGCAAGTGGTATAAAGTCTTTAATAAGAGAACACTTGTTGTAAAGGAGTTTATGCTTATTGTATTTGATGAAACTGACCCCACTTCTTCAAGAAAAGAAGAAGATAATGATGATCTCGTAGGTCCTATAAGTGAGCTAAACATTGGAGAAGAAGAAAAGAATGTGGATATGCCATAAGACATGAGGAATGAAGGAAATGAGGATCCACTTCTTCCTACTCCTTGTGAAGAGTAAACTCTACCAGAAAAGGACTGGATTTTCAGGAAAGATCATCTAAGAGATCTTATCATTAGTGATCCATGAAGTCGAGTAACAACTAGATCATCTTTTAGAAATGCATGTACTAATATTTCTCTCGAATCCCTTATAAAGCCTAAGACCATAGATAAGGCCATTAAAGATGAACATTGGGTTCTTACTATAGAAAAAGAACTCAATCAATTTCAGTGGAACAAAGTATCGACTTTAGTTCCTTGAATTCATAGTCATTCCATTATTGGAACTAAATGGGACTTTAAAAATAAACTTGATGAATATAGAATTATTGTTAGAAATAAGACCCAATTAGCAGTCATAAGCTATAACCAAGAAGAAGGGATTGACTTTTATGAAACCTTTGCAACTATAGCTAGACTTGAAGCTATTAAATTTTATTTGCTTTTGTATCTCACATGAATCTCAAGTTATATCAAATGGATTTCAAAAGTGATTTTTTGAATGGATACATTGATGAAGATGTGTATGTTAAACAACCCTTTGGTTTTGAAAGCCATTGCTTTCCTAACCAGTTCAAGCTGACCAAAGCCTTATATGGCTTGAAGCAAGCTCCAAGAGCTCGGTATGAGAGGCTGAGCAACTTTCTAGTAGAGAAAGGTTTCTCTAAAGGTTTGGTGGACAAAACTCTCTTTATTAAGGAAAAGAATGAAGACCTATTATTAGTACAAATATATGTAGATGATATCATATTTAGTGCTACTATCATTCACTTTTGTGAAGATTTCTCTAAAGTAATGAAAAGTGAGTTTGAAATGAGCATGATGTGAAAACTCTAATTCTTCCTTAGATTACAAATAAAACAAGAAAGGGAAGGAATCTTCATCAACCAAGCCTAATATACAAAAGAACTAATAAAAAATTTTGGTATGGAAAACAACAAACTATGCAAAACTCCTATGAGCACCAACATCAAGCTAAGCATGGATGAAAATTATAGGAATATGGACCAAAAGCTATATAGAGGTATGATTGGTAGTCTACTTTATCTCACTACCTCTACACTTGATATTATCTTCAATTTTTTTGCTTATCTACTAGATATGAATATGATCCTAATGAGTATCATTTATATATTGTGAAACACATACTTAAATATCTTGTTGGTACTGTCAACTTAGGACTTTGGTATCTAAGAGTTCTTCATTTGAGTTGAATGCATTTTCTGATGTTGATTTTGTTAGATATACCTTAGATAAAAATAACACTTCAGGCACATATCAATTGCTTAGCCAATGCTTTGTGTCTTAGAGTGGCAAAAAACACAACTCATCTGTTTTATCAATTGTTGAAGCTGAATATGTGACGGCTAGCCTTTGTTGTGCGCAATCCTATGGATGAAATAATAACTTATTAATTACAAAGTAGTTGTTAATCAAGTTATATTGAATATGATAACACTAGCACCATAAATTTCTTTAAGAATCCCATACAACATTTTAAGAGCAAACATATATACATTAGACATAACTTTCTTAGAGCTCATGCTAGTAATGGAAACACTGTGTTAAAATTTGTTGATACTAACCATTAATTGGTAGATATTTTTACTAAACCTCTTTTATGATGAAAAGATACAATTCATTAAAAGAGAACTTGGTATGATCAATGGAAATACATTGGATTAGCTTCAAATAAGTTCTTCTTCTTCTTAATCTATTTATGATCATTATTTTGTAATACTTGATCATTATTGCATGAATTGATCATCATTAAAGTCTTTAGATTTAATAGCTAAAGATTTTAATTGTGTATGATATTGATCAAACTATCCATATGTTAATTGAATTCATGATTATATCATTGAGTTTGATTAATAACATTCATCAACTAAGTTTTAAAATTGTTTTTGAACTAAGAGTTGCTCGAAAAACATGGCCAATGGTCGTTGTGCTTCTCTCAACTACTGTTGTGTTACTTGTGAGTTCCTCATTTTGATTTTGTTGGTCTCCATGATCGTTGTGAAACTCCAATGACAATTGTTCATTACCTAATGGTCCTTGCAAACCAGCCACCATCATTGGCTGAAGAAAATTTACAAGTGCAAGCTAACAATCATTGCCTAACTTACAAAAGCCATTGAACACTCTTAACAGTCATATTTTTTTAAAAAAAGGGAGCTCGTTGAAATTTTATTTAAACCACCTTTAATCTTAAAATCATTTTACTTTATACTTTGCTTCCCTTTCTATTAATTTCTCTTAATCTCAGCTACAAATTTGTACATATTTCCTTGCATCAAACACTCATTCACATAATCAAATAATACCTAAACCAGATTCCACCAAAAGATATAAGTAACCTGTTAGAAAGAACCCCCAACCTTCTTACTCTAGAGATGAAACTAAGGAAAATCTGGCATTAATGATAGCTCAGTAGAAGAATAGAGCTACAAAACCCTCTTCAACCTAACAACAATCTAAAAAGTCCAAAACTAGCCAAGATTCAAAGGGGAAAGGGAAGGCCTCTAAAATATAGCATACTCCCATATCCTCAACTCCTCTACTAGTTTAACAATTTCATTTACAAAGTGAAAAGGGAAAGGAATTATCTAAAATTATAGAAGAGATATCATAGAGGTGGGAAATTCTTAGAGTGGAATGACCTACAAAGGTATGGGCTGGTTGGAAAAGTTGAAGAGTTAGTGATTAGGATTGGATGGGAGCAATTTTGCCATCTCAGAGAACCCTCTTTCTTGGAGTTGATAGTGGGGTTCTTAACAACCCTATAAGTGTTAGGCAATGATTGTGAAGTATATGATCAAGAAGGCACAACAAAGTTCAGGTTATTTGAGGAGAAATACACACTACAACCAAATGACTTAACTAGGTGCTTTGATGTATCTAATGAAGGTCACACAAAACCTCCTTTAACTTTAAGATTGATGTCAGCCAATTATAGAAGTCCATCACTAATAGAAGTAGTAACTATAGTAGCAACAACAATAAAGGCTTCTAAGATCAAAAGTCAAGGGTTAAGGATTAACCATAGGTTCATCACCTAGAACATCAATGGTAGATGTCAATTTAATGGATATTACACCATAATAAATCTTTTTTACCTCTAGTGTATGAAGAATAGGCAGAAGGTGAATACTTCTTTGCTCTTGATGCAGAGAAAGATGGGCAAGTAGACAAGGTAAATGAATTTATGATGGCTCATTATATCACAAAGATTGTAAAATTTGTGAAAGCAATCCCCCCAAACTAAAGGTGAGCTTGAAGAAAATAATATAGTACTGGAAAAACTACCACCCATTTATGAGAATATGCTACTATTCATAGTGATCCTATAAAAACTTGATATTGGATTATTCAAAAGGGTGTATGAGGAAGGTTAGATTCCCCAAGAGGAAGAGGAAAATGAGTATGTTGAAGAAGTTATCAGGGTAGGGGTTGTAACAGCAGAAGGAATTGGAACTAGTGCCCTTACTACATCTATTCCATCTCTCATTCCCTTTGAGTAAAAGGTGTTTGAGAAGTTGGAAACCCTTACTAATATTGTTCAAAGAGTTGAGTCCTCTACTACCTATTTCCACTAGAAATTCAAAAATTTTAAAGAGAGATAAAGGACATGAACCAAACAATGGATTGGACAGTATAAGAGTTTAATATGAAACTAGAGACTCCAAGCACTAAAAGCCAACAAAATATTCCACCTGAGATTAGTCAATATCCTAATTATCTTTCCTCCAAGGAACTAGATACAACAGATGAGCCTAAGTAACAAGAGTCCCATGAGCTAGCAGAGCCTAAGGAGCAAAAGGACCTCCTAGAACCTCAAGATCAAACTCATACCTCTCTATCTAAAACTTTAAACCTTGATGATGCATAGTTTGCATTACTTCTTTTTCTTTTTGTCTTTTTTTTCAAAACTAGTTATTATATTGACCAACATTACTTTTGCAATGAAAAGTTAACTCTTTGTTTGTATTCTCTTTATATATGCTTTATATTTCATTATTATTGATGCCTGATTCTTTTTGATAATGACAAAAGGGGAGAAATATAACACAAACTTAATATAATGAGGCATATAATATGAGCTTAATAGGGAGTAATATGAGCAAAATGGTTATGAGCAAAATATTAGGAAATCTTGCCAAGGATGATCCCTTATTAAAGGAGAAACCAATGTTACTGGGGGAGTTTAAACATATTGAGATGCTTAAGGTGGAGTTATTGAATGATTGACTTTATATGATGTACACCTATTAGTTTAGAGTTAGAGATTGATTTACTTTATATGATGTACACCTATTTGGTTTTGTAAAATTGATTGACTTTGATAGATTGTTTATTATCATCAAAAAGGGGGGAGAATGTTGAACCAAGCCTTATTTTGATGATCATAAACACATCTAAGAGTTAACCTTTATCGATATTATTTATGTTAACTCTTACAGGTACATCAATTCATTGAACCATAATGATTAGAGAAAGAGTTATAATTTGAAGCTCTAAATATTAAGAGAGTAAAGATAAAGTAAACTAAGCTTGACAGCTTAATGGATGTTGCCATAATTCAATAGACATTGTGACTCTAGTAATGGGCATTAACAAAACTCAACAGGTGTTGGAATATCACCCTAGCATGAGAAAAATTTTATGGATCTCACAATAAGCATTGTTCTCTACTATAACAGGTGTTGGATAACTTAAAACACATTAGTTATGCACATTAGACTTCGCAACTGGTGTGGCTCTTGATTTCTCAATAGGCATTGCACTTTTGCAATAGTCATTGGACTAAATGACTTGAATTGAGCAAAATTCTCTATATCTCAAAACAAGCATTGGATCATAACAACTGGCATTAGAAAAGCTCCCTAGATCGAGTTAAAGTTTATGGACCCTTCAATGAGGCACTCTTAATAACGCAACAGGCATTGAAAGTTCACCAATAGCTATTGATGTACCATTGAAGATCTTGAAAAATAGAATATTAAGTTCACACCTTCTTGAAAATCTATAATGACCGTTGTTCATATTTCAGTAAGGGTTGATATTGAAGTCTAATAGGGGTTTAGAATATTTAACAACCATTGAATTTAGCTGAATGAATAAATGAGAAAGTCAAAGGAGGAGTGTTGAGATAAACTTCTCTCAAATGGCTAGTCCCAACGGGCATTTCATTTGTACCAATGACCATTGAAGTTGTATTTTGCTTGACAACCACCCATTTTCATGAAATCAATGATGGTTAGTGACTCAACAACAAGCTTAGAGAATTCCCAATATACGTTGAGTGTCTACATCTATAACATAAAGTGACAGCTTTCTAGCAATCAAGAGAAGTTTGTTGTTTAAAGCTTGCAAGTGTTATCTTTAAAAAAGAGTTTAAAGAACAAGCTTTCCAAATATTCTCTCAATACTCTTAACCAGATCAAGCATATTTTATGAGTATACTTTAAAGTGTTCTCTTATTTAGGTGAGAGAGTTATCCTCATCTTTACAGTTGTGTTTTTGTTGGACTAAGGTAGTTAATCCTAAGTCTTTGGCCTCTTTTGATCTTGACAAAGGAGATTGATCATGTCTAATGTTTCAAATTAGTGTTATTTTGCAGCCTTTAGTTTTTATCTAAGTTGGAAGTTGGATGTAGCTCAAATTCTTCAAAGTATGAAAAGTGTCTTCAAAATCGCAACCGTTACCTTGGATTCGCGACTGCAATCCATTAGAAGACTTGCAAGAAGTTAGGCAGGTGAAATCACAGAGGCTTTTCTCAGCCTCGATTCATTCAAATGATGGAGTGTAAAATTGGCAGACAAATTCGAGGTATGTGTCACGCCCTAGTCGTGACCGCGAATTTTGAAGTAACTCAAGAGGGAAGCAAGTCCACAATCACAGCGTGACAAGTGTCCCAGCTGACCATTGAAAGTCAAATTTCGTGGAGGCTTTTATTGGTAGCTACCGCGAATCACGAGAAAGAAGATGACCATCTTCAGCAGACGAATTTGTGTCCTTCTATAGCGGCTGTATAAGAATGCTCGCGACCGTGACTTCTGAAAGCAGTTGAAAGGCAACGACTGCATTTTCTTGAAAAACCGATCAAAAGTTGCCACGTGGACTAGCCGTTAGACACAATCTGAGTTTTCCTTATGGAATTCAGAATTTGCGATCGCAAAAGTGTAGTAGCGATCGCGAATTGAGACTGTCAAGCATCTAATGCAAAAATCTGTCTAGCACACTTTAAAGATTTTGTACCAATTTTATTGCAACGTCTCTTTGGTGGGTAGAGGCTATAAATACCTCACCAAACATATGTAAATGAAAGAGAATTAATTACTTCATAACTAAACTCTTGTAATTTTGTTACTTAATCTTTTCTCCTTTTCAATTGATTGTTTGGTGTGAGCATAAACACCATTTTGTAAAGGTTGTAGTGTTAGCCTGTTAAAACACTCTAGAGAGGTTGTTGTGTAAACCTAAAAAACACAAGTGTAAAGGTTATTGTATGAGCCTCTAAAACACAACTGTAAAGGTTATTGTGTGAGCCTTATAAAACACAAGTTTAAAAGTTTGGTGTGAACTTGAAAACACCATTGATAGTTAGTGGAATACCCAATTATTAAGAACTAGAGAGTGGACGTATGGTCGATTATACCTGAACCACTATAAATCGTGTGTCTTAATTTCTCTTTTACTCTTCTATCTTTAATTTTCACACACCAATTCAACGCCCCTTCTTAGTGCTAAGGGCAAACAATTTTGTTTGAGGAAACCTTTGGTTAGGGGATCTTAAAAACCATACTTTATGAAAGGTTTGCCATAGTATATGGAAGCTACATTAGGATAACGTTTTAGTAGCACCCACAAGTCTACTTGTAATGGCTTGGTAGTTCCCAAAAACTACTTTGTAAAGGTGGTTGATAGCACCTTAAGCTATCTTGATAGTGCATGCTCTAGTGGAAATACTAGAGGAGATGATGTAGGCAAGTTGTGTCGAACCTCTATAAAACTTGTGTCTTGATTTTTCATTCATTTTTGCACTTAGTTTTTATCTTTAATTACTTGTATTTGCCCTATTCAACCTCCTTTCTATAGCACAAAGGGACAACATTATTAGTTTGTATAGACAACATGACAGGTATATACAACCCACTTTTCTTACAAAATTTTAGGCAAAGCTTCCCCTACTTTTTGGTTATTTTGATTGCTTTGTACAAATTCTTAAAGACTTGTATATATGCAAAGAAGTAAAAATGATACAATTATACATTTATAATGCAAAACAAACACTAGAATATGAATCATGAATCTATACTTAAAAAAACCATCAAAGCCCAATAAAATTAAGGTAGAGTTACCATAGGGTGTCTCTATAACATCCTCAACCTAATTCATTTGTATTTTAATTGTTTTATATTTTCATATATGCATCACATGGCATAAGTATGATAACAACACTTACATCATTGCATTCAAGGCATTTGAATATGAATATAGGGTTTGCATAGTTGCATAGCAAGTTGTCACATGTGGCATGCATATTGTTATAACTTAAGTATGGATATCTTAGAACTTATTTAAATTATAAGGATTTCATGGAAATTAGTAGATGGATATAAATGAAGAAAATGGACTAAAAGAGAAAATTTAAACTTTCAACCAATAAGAAAAATCCATCAATCTTTTATCCTATTAGAATAAGAATACAAATTAAAATTATCTACCATTAATGTTTATAAGAGAGGAGAAAAAGGGGGGAACACATCAAAAAAGATAGAGCAAAATAAAGAAGGAAAGAAAGAAAGAAATAAGAGAAGAGAAGGAAGAAGAGAATAGAAGGAAGAATAACAAAAAGGAGAAAAAAATGAGAAATTAACTAGGAAGGAATCTTAAGGTTCTATAGCCTTGGTGAAAGATATGTGATTTCATATTTGTTTTCCCTTGAAATTTCTCCTCCATGGTATATTAATCATGAGCAATTAATAGGAGTTATAAAGTAATTGTACTTAAGATTCATATGTGAGAAATTGTTGATATAGACTAAATTCCTTTAATTTTATTTTAAGGGCTAACTGTTGTAGCCATGATTTCATAACCCATAGAAGATGAATTAGGCAAAGTGCAAAACATGAAAGTTGTAGGTTTATTTGTCATCTAAATTTTTATAAAATATTTTTGGTAAGTAATTTTTGTGTGAAGGGATATTGCTCCTTGATCATGACTAATTTCTATTAAAACCTGCTCAGCTATCAATTCTATTTTCCAATAATTTTAGCAATCTAGAGTGGGAATTAGGTGAAGTTCGAAACATGAAAGTTATAGGTCTATGTCTTATCTAAATTCTTGTAAAACAATTTTTTTTAATAATTGTTGTTAAGAGATATGACTCTTTTATCAGGATTGATCCTAAACCTATTCATGCCTACAAAGTTTAAGAATGACCATTTCTTTTGAGCACCTTATAAGTTGAATTAGAGAATGTGTGAAAGATGAAAAAATGTTCATTTATACATGAAATAATTACTCTAAATCATTTTTAAAATTTTACTTGTATGTTTTGAGATGTGGCTAAATTTAGTGTATAATTGCACCTAGAATAGGCAAATTTATAAAATTCACCATAAATTATGTAGTGTATATTTTATGATGCATTTTGGATATGTTGTACCCATATATTTCTAGTTTAATTACTAAAAAGAATTAGGCCTTTTGGATTTGTAAGACAAAAGTAATTATAGAAATAGCCTGCTAAGGTCATTTAATTTATCACCATGGATTGATTGAGTGTATTGAAATAGGTCCTCAAGGCACTAAAGATAATATTGGGAAACTGCGACCATCCACAACTTAATAGCTTACAAATAAAGGTAAGAAAATAGCTAATGATACTTAAACATGTGATTGATTAAATGCTATGAACTTGAAAACGGAGGACTAAGAAACCACTTGACCTCATACATCGATAATGGCCACAATAGTATTATTGAAACTTGTTTGAACATGAATAACTTATTTTGGTATTTTATGTGCATTCTTACATGAACCAATATGTTTATTCATTTGAAATGTTGTTTAATGAATTGTATTGATGAATAATTTGATGAAAGGACTGTTATATTTTTGAATATTTATTTTTATGAGATATTGATAAACTATGGAAAGAGAATGAAAGTGTATTGTGATATGATTTGCCAGGGTTGAAGGGTGTTGTTATTAGTATTATATTATTGTTATTTTGTTGGATTTATAAATTGTTTTGTTAAATGACTATTACTTGATATCGTTTGAGCAAGCAACAATATTTAATAGCCTGTATGGCAATAATCTGTACCCTATATAGCAATAATATATAATAGCCTATGTGGCAACAATATTTGATAACCTATGTGGCAATAATCTATAGCCTATGTGGCAATAATATATCATAACTTGTATGGTAATAACATCTAATGGCCTATGTGGAAATGATTTTATATCCTATGTGATAGCAACATATGATAGCTTATGTGACAACAACATTTGATAGTCTATGTGGCAACAACATATGATAGCCTATGCGACAACAATATCTGATATCCTATGTGGCAATAACATATGATAACCTATATGACAATCAATATTTGATAGTTTATGTGGCAATGATGTCTTATAGCCTGTATGGCAATAATATATGATAACATGTGTGACAACAATACTTGATAGCCTATGAAGTATTAAATATTAGAAATTTTGTTATTACAAGCAAGGATGGGATGATGGGTTATTTATATTTAAATGCTTGTTGTGTTATTTGTGATTTATGTACCATTAATTATTTACTTGCTAAGTATGTAAGCTCATTCATTTGCATTTAATTTTCTTTCAAGAATAGTAAACTAGAGAGTACATCCACTCTGCATTTTGAAGTTATCTAGTAGTCTAATAAAGGCTAGGCTAATAACAAGATAAATGGTTCTTAAACAATTGAAGAAAGGTCTTTTAATGATAATGGGATGGCATGAGAGAATTTTAATGATGTTATATCATTTTAGTACTTTATACTCCATTGATGAGTTAGTATATATGTTTGGGAATGATTGTTAAATATGGATTAATAATTCAAGCTACCAAATAACCTGAGTAAAGTTAAATTAAAAAAAAAAAGAAAATGGATGTCACAATCTCCTAGAAGTCCTAATTCTTCGAGCAAGAAACTAAAAGAGAAGGGCTTTTAAAATCACTCGAATAATTATTCTATAGTATAAAAAATCATCTCACATTACTAGTATGCTCAACAAAGTATAAAGAAAATAAATATAAAAATCCTAAAAGCTAAAGCAATGGCAGATAGCTCAATCCTCCTCCCCATTGCTTGAAGCGGTCTTTTCCTCATGCACCAAATTAGTGGCAAACTCATCTCAATTTGAAGGTACTTATGGTGCCATCTGATCAATCTAAGCCTCTACCTTCACCAACCATTATGGCATATCTTGCAACTCTTGGATCAGGCATTGGACCATCTCCTACAAAATACACAAAAGGTTAAATGGATAGGACACAAAATCATACATACAAGTAAGATAATGAGCATACATACATCAAATTTATTTTTACTAACCTAGACCTTTTGAATTTGCTAAGTCACAATCCTTTTGAGTATAACGACCAAGTTTAACATAGCCTCGACTTGGACATAAGATCTTGCAAAGCAACACCACATTAATAATAAATAATCAAGGATAAGCAAAAAAAAAACATAAACAGAATGGTACTCGCATTCATGGTATCAACTGGCTTGAAGGTACATACCCACCATGTGATCTCTAGAGCCATCATCATGCTAGTAAGGGAGGCCACACACAATGGAATTAGGTTGTCAAGGAACGAGTCAAGCTCGCCTACCACCACTAACTGTAGACTAATAGCTCTAGATGCAAGCCCGCTTGCAACCCCAAATGGTAGGCATAGGCTTCATAGGCCTTTCTTCCAAATACAAAATCATCCCTTAGGTGTTGCATTGAAGAATTGTCCCTATGTGTGCCTCATGTTGCCGGAACAGCCAGATTATCGCTTTTATCATCATAATCGTCTCTAAAAGGGCCCTATTGATTTAGATATTGTATTTGATGTTGCCCATCACAAGTTATTACCCCAGTATGAACTTTAAGTCCTGTTGGCACTCCAACTCCTTCAGGTTTGCCACCCAGAACAAATATGACCACCGACGCTGAGCAACAGGTTTTGCATCTAACCCTTCACTCTATAAAAAGGACCCTTTCCCCAAGATACCACTCATATAGTGAAGGTTCTACTAGTAGGCATCGCTTAAAGGAACGATCTTCCACCTCAAATACCTTAGGTTGCCATATGGAAATAGCCCCCTCTAATCCAAGCATAGATATAAAAATAATAAGAGCATAATAAATCTATTATTGTAAGTATCTAACCAAAGCTAATACATAACATAAATAGTTGATGATTGACTCTGTTTTGCCGAATGAAGATACCTAGTCCAAGGTCACAGTGTTCAAGTGGTTATGTCTGACGTCAATAGACAACTCCCAGTGGTGTTTAAAGCACCATCTCACAAATCGAGTGTTAGTAGTGTCCATATGTTATAGATGTTGCCACCATTCAGTAGCCTCAGTTCCAATGCCTAAGCTAGTCAAAGTGCATAACATCAGCATAATAATGATTAAAGAAGCAAATAAATAATCAAGAATAAAAGAAAGCTCATATGAGTTCATTAACATGAGCATGCTCCAAGCAATGGCCATTTATAACAACCCTCGGCTACACCTATTAAAGAACCTATATAGGTATGTAAGCATTACAGATCCACAGCCAAAATGACTAATAATTCATCGGTCCTTGAATGCTAATAGCAAGCAGATCTTGACTGTGCTTAAAATGTTCACAAATAAGTCCCTCACAAACTATATAGGAGAAAGTATCAAGTCATATGATCAATTAGCTCTTATGGGCTATCATCAGTAGCAATAGGAGCTACCCTCTTTAAGTTGGAGCACTTAAAAGAGAGGTCCCCTTCATCTAAAGGACACACCCAAACAAGTGGCAAACCTAATCCTTATACAATTCGACTGGTACATACTGACACCTATGGACCAGTAGATCCCAGTCATGAAGGTAAAGTCTCCGGGTGTGATGGTCACCTCCCCAATCTATGACTGATGGAAGGTATGAGTGGTGTCTATACACCACTTAACAAGTGCCTCCATTATCTTAGAATCACACAGTGGGGCTTATATAGGAGCATCGAAAGGAGCAGCAAGAGGTTGATTTCCTTCAAGCAAGCAATAATGTGGGCAGACAACTCCTTGAACCAATCCCCATCTAGGGTAATAAACCTGCCTCCTTTGCTAAAAGAGACATCACCCTGTAAATGGCAAAAGGAAAACTATAAAATATATGACCAAAAATAAAAAATAGAGACTTAAAGAGAAAAAAAAAAGCATGGCAAATAAAAGAGAAATCAAGGACTGCAAATAAAAATGTAAATTGAGGAATAAAATTATTTAAACTAGTAAATTTGAAAAAAAATCAAATTGAGAAAACATGCAATTTTATAAATAGTAATGATAAGATTTTATATTTTTTATGTGGAGGTTTTAATAAGGTATACGAAAACTAGATAACAAAAAATAACCAATGACAAGTGCAATAAGGCGCACCTTATGAAATTTCATGGAAAATTATGACAATTAATTTTTCCTCAAAAATTTTCAAGAGTTCCAAACTTGGTTCAATAAATATGCACATAAGATTCACAAAAGTCAACACAATTCAATTTAAAACATAATAAAAGATTCAGATAATAATAAATGAAATTATCAATAGTCATAGGTATATGTTTCAATTTTTATGATTATTTGGTAAAATAATCTTGGTAATGTTTACATATATTTCAAGAAATCAGCACAACATGTGAATCAAGGCAATAGACTAATTAACAGATAGCAAGATAAAATTATAGATTTTAAAATTTGAATGTCCTATATCTAGTTTAAAAGCTTTTAAGACTAATTTAGTATTCATATGCAAAAGGTAATTTTGGGACCGATCCTAAAATCTAAAAGTGCTAATAGTAGAAAAAATAAAATTAAATAAAACATTAAATGAGAAGTGGACCTACCACTCCAAAAGCTGCCCCAATAAGGTAAAAGTACAAATCATAGACTATTAGAGCATCTTGACATGATTCAAAATCTTTCAACGCAATCTTCAATGAGACCCGTGTCAAAGGAGAAGCAAAGGTGAAGCCCTATGCAACCTTTAGTTGCCTTAGCACATCGTAGATGATAGCCTCGCCCTCGAGAAAGTTAATAGCAACATCAAACATAAGGTTATGAAACTCGACCATTAAAAACTTTGAAAGTAAAGGTAAACCATAAAAGCTAAGTTTAGAGAGATTTTTAGTGAGAGAAAAAAGAGACCAATAGAATGATTGCATAAATAAGGTTTAGGGTCAATCGAAGCCCTTATATAGGAAGGGTGGTATGTACAAACATGCCTTATCTGTATATAAACTAATACCCTCTACTTTACAAAATTATGTTATCCCACTGCATTATATAAGGATGTCCGTTAAGTGGGTTGTGCATACATGATACTCATATGTACAAACTACAAAACTCTATAAAATAAATAAGCGAAGGAAAAAAGGAAAAGAAAGTTCATCATAGAATGACTAAATTGCCCATTAATGTTGCCAAAGATAAAAAAAAGTAGTACCCTATTTCCAAACTTAATCAACTTACCAGATTACCCATAAAATACCAAAATTCACTCCTAGGGGTGTCAAAAGGATCTCCAAAGTGAAAGATACACTACAACAGTTATGCTAACAAAAAAATTACCCCTAATAATTGATCAAACAATGTTAAGCTCAAAATAACTATTCCAACATAAATTAATCCCCACGATAGCTAGAAGGACTATTATGACATACGTTCATCCTCAAGATAGTTATAAAGACTATTATAACATAAGATAACCCTCTATAATGCTAGAAAGCCAATCATGACATAGAATCATCCTAAGGAATAATTCATGAACTAGATTTTCTTGCCAAAAAAAATTCAAGAACATGAGAAGTTATATGAAGACTATTGTAGATAAGCAATTAACCCTAGTACCTACAACAAAAGCTACTATGAAGCTACTGTAAACTTACTAGACACACTGATACTTGTTAAAGAACTATCAAAACAAGCTTATACTTGTTAAAGAACTATCAGAACAAGCTTAGTACTTATTAAGGAGCTACTAAGACCTTTAGTACCTACTAGAAAGCTGTAAGAATGCCTAATACCTGCTTAGAAGTTGGTGAAAACATACATAACACATTGGCACCTACTACAAAACTGATAAAATAAGCTTTAGTACCTACTCAAGGAGCTGCTAAAGAAATGTATTCTTTAGTATCCTTTCTAATGTTTACATTTTTGCATTATTTTATTGAGTCTTATTTAAATGGCCATTTCTCAAATGTTATTTTTCAAGCTCCACAAAGCAGGAGGCAAACTATGAATATCAAATTTAGGCATTAGAATGTAAGTCTATTGATGAAAACTATTAATCTTATCCCACCAGATCCAATGGGAAGTTGTAAAAGAAAAAGAGCAATGGCCTAAGGAAGCCTTGGATCAAGCCCCAAGCTAAGCTTAAGCCCAACTAAAACCATGTCACAAAATATACCTGCCATCTTTTAGATAGTTGTGTAGCCAAGGTTGAAACCCTAGTCCATAGAAGATTCTGCAAATTTTACCCATATTAAAGACTTGATTATACAACCAGCATAGAATGTTATACAACCAATCTCTTGGATGTACAAACCACTATAGAACCTTAATTCTAAAAGGTTTATAATCCTTTTTTTTATGTGGGTTACAAATGGAATGCAGTTAAAGATATCTTAGTACACTCTTCCCCCATATAAATGCCCCTCTTTTAAAGAGGGAAAGGGTTGACAAACCCTAATGTTATTTTATTAAAATCTACACCTAAAACCACGAAACACATATGACATAAACCACTAACTCACCTGTACAAAGATCCAAGGCAGTATAAGGCTCTTTTGCTTGAATTTGCATATAAACCATGGCATTTTTAGAGGATTAATGAAACTATAATACCTCTTAGGGTAAGAGAATCATTAAAGGATGCTCAAATCATTTAGGTGGCCTACTTTCTTCCCCTTTTTCTTCTCTTTTTTGCTTTGAGAAAATTAGTTATAGAGGGCTATACATACTAGTTTGTAGTTTGTACAGACCTTTATATAGGTTTTGTAGACCACTAGTTAGTCTGTATAACCCACTTTGACTAAGAATTGTAGTTTAGTTTCACTTTCTTCTTCATATAATTTCTCCCCTCTTTCATGGTTTCTTGGGCTTCTAAAGGGCTCTAATGGTATAATATTAAGAGATCTTAATATCTATATTCCATATTTCAAAAACAAATAGAGTTATGGCCTAAGTAGATATATGGTTTTCTTTTATTTTCTTTGATTTTAAAGCCTTAAATATCATCTTCTCTTTGATTTCATGTCTTTCTTGTGAAAGTATAATGAAGATGTTGTTGCCAAAATTTAGAAAGGGATTCATCATCCCAGGGACCTTATGAACCACTATTCTTTTATACTTTAAGTTAATGCATGTTTCACATGAATAAAATGATCACCATAAAACGAGGCATGGCTATCTTTATAGCTTGTTCATACATTTCCTTTCTTTAAGAATAACCATTTGAATAAGTTTGGGGTGAAAGATTAGTTCTTGATGACCCCCATTTTCATCATACTTTTTGATGGATTCGTTATGTATACTTTTGGCCTTTTTAGTATTTCTTTATGAAACTGTAGGTATCCTAGACATGACATGATGAGTAGTTCCTATAATGGTGTTTTGGCTCATTTGAGTAAGTTATGAAGTTAGAATACAACCATCCTAGGACTCTATGTGATGATTTCATGAATTCCATAAAGCCATCACATCCTCCATATGCACTTACATGTCATGACCTTTCCATGCTTTATTATTCATGCTTATATGGTTATGTTATTTATTACTATTATCATCTTGTTATATGATTCATGTAATGTTAGGATTATATTGATTTTTGACTTAGAACATGCTTAGGTTCCCTTGACTTGAAGGAGATTTGGTGAACCCTTTTGCTTATGTACATTCCTTTTTATGTTATTTTGTTTCATCTCATTTGATAACGAATAACTTATTTGTCCTTCTTGTATATGGGTGGCCATATATGTATGTATAGTGATCTTGATTATTTATGTTTATGATTAAATTGTTATGCATGACCTCTCTATTAGATATTAGATGTATCCCCCCCTTTAAAATGGTTATAATGTCTTAATAATATGCTTAATTGTATACGTTAAAAACATGCTTAAGGCTTTAACTAGTCTAATTAATAATAATGATAAAATGGAAAAAAGCAAATCAAAGATGCCTAAAGGTCGACTCCCTAAATTCGGGCAGTATAGGATGCCTAAACTCTTCCTAAGCTGTTTCCAATTTTCAAACTTGATCTCTAATGGTTAAAGAAAAATTGGGCCTTCTAAATGACTTTATTATATGCATAATTTATCCTTGCCTATATTCTTATCTCGATCAAAATTATATGGTGACTCAACACTTCATAAGGGATGATACTAATGTGTTGTCTCGCTTTAGTCCCTTAATGACCTCAATTTGGAAAAAGGGCTTTTATCTCACATGAGGCCTAAAAAATCCATTATTGATCCAAATACAAGCCATAATTTAGTGTTATTACTAATGTATGATCCTTATCGTTTTAATCCTAATTTATCGATAATATATACAAGTCATAAGCAAGATTCCACTAGTTCAAGCACAATTTTGAAAATCACTTTGGTACTCACATATACATATAGTCTTTAATAGCTCAGCTTGGAGAAATAAATAACCTTATATTTTAATAGTCAAGACCTATAAAAACTAAGTTATGAAAGGGTGAGTATAACCACAACTTAGTGAGACATCACATAAGGTAAAGAACATCCTAACCTCTTACAAAATTTATGTAAAATAATAAATAAATAAATAACAATATACTCATTACATGATCAAGCTCAAGTAAATCATAAACTACTTACAAGTACAAATTAATTCCATAAAATCACATATATAGGGAAGACTAAGATAAAACTGATTAAGTGATCCACATAAGCCTTGTAGGCCATATGATATAAATGTAGGTAACTTATCCCAAATCTATATGCAATGTTATTACCTTTGCCTAATGATCTATCAAGAATAAAGCAATGGAACATTGACTCCCAACTAGACCTCTAGATAACTTACAACTCACAACCTAAGTTTTAAGGAATTAAAAGGTGTATAAGTCTAAACCTATAATTAACTAAGTTAATTTTAAGTTTATAATTAAGCTAGTTTACAAAGTTAATTAATCCCTTACTTAATAACATTATCAAGTTATTTCAAGAACCAAAGAAAAAGAACAATTTCTCATAAGAAATCAAAATTATATTAATTCAAAATTCAATCTCAATAACATAATTTGGATGGCCTATTTTCTAGGCATTTCAATGTTCATCTATTTAGGAACAAATGACTAATAATTAAAGAGGAGGTGTGATTCAACCAAACTTTCTAAATATTAACTAAAAATTAAATTCAAGAAAAAAATGAAATCATATGCTAAAGAGGAAGTGTGATTCAGCCATGAAAGAAAGTGAAGGAATATTCTTAGGATCTTGCATATCTTGGGAGATACTTAACTTGACTTTGTTGACTATTTGACCATATGTGTTGTTCTCCTTTATGTCCTTTTTAGGATTATTATTCTTGCAACTAAATATACTTAAAATATTTTTAGAATCTTCTAGAACCTTCATGGAATCTTTTAGAGCATTTTAGTATAATTTTCTCTATTTGAAGAGTTGTATTTGTAGATTTCACTTTGAGGATCCACACATGAAAGAAAAGTGTAAAAAAATCATTTTTCCCTTATGAAGAGAATCCACTAAATGCTAAAGTGCTCTAAAGCTTGATTTCTTGACTTCTTCTTGCTTGAACATTCCCAAAGCTTCTTTAAACCACTTGAGGCGTGCTCTTATCATTGATCCTTCTTATTGGAGTGTTCCTTCTTACTTAGTGCTTGGTTGGTTTACATCATTTCCTCTTTCCTTAAAAAGATTCATCCTCAAATTGTGTACCTCATTAAAATCAAAATGAGATAAATCAAAAATATTAATAGTAGCACAACACCATACTCATAAGGCAAGTATATCTTATGTGCATTATCATTGATTCTTTCTAGGACTTGAAAAGGGATCATCACCCCCAAGGTTAAGCTTTGATTTTCATTAGTTAGGAAACCTTTCCTTCCTAAAATATACCCAAGCCTAATCACTAGGTTCAAACACAAGTTTCACACGTCTCTTATTAGCATGTATAACAATTTGTTCATTCCTCTTTTCAATGTTCATGTGAACTTTTCATTCAAAGAGTTTACGAAATTAGCTTTCTTTTAGCCATCAAAATCCATTCGCATATCCAAAAAGTAAAGAAAACAAATCTAGAGGACTTAATGGAATAAAACCATAAATAATCTCAAAACAACAGTAATGAGTATATGAATGTGCACTATGGCTACATCTAAACTCAATGTGTGGCAAACATTCTTCCCATGTTTTCAAATTCTTTTTAACTAAAATATGCAACATTTGTCCTAATGTTTTATTTGTAACTTTAATATATCCATCAAATTATGAGTGATAAGTAGTAAAAAATAAAAAGTCAGTCCTTGATTTCCACATAATCTTTTCTAAAAGAAACTTAAAAAATTTGTATCTCCATTACTGATAATAGTTTTAGGCATATCATGTAATCTCATAATTTTTTTAAAAAACAAATTTGTAATATTAATTGCATCATCAACATTGTGTCATGGAATAAAGTGTGCTATTTTATAAAATCTATCAACCATAACAAAAATGGAATCATTGCCTCATTTAGACCTAGGCAAACTCAAAATAAAATCCATGGAAATATCCCAAGGTATGCTAGGATTAGGTAATGACATGTATAATCAATGCAATTTAGATTTACACTTACTTTACATGCAACATATCAATCACAAATCTTTTCTACATCCAATTGCACATTAGGTTAATATAAGTGTTCATGCAAGGCCTCTAAAGTCATTTGCATACCAAAGTGCCCTATTAAACCTCTTCATGTGCTTCCCTAATAAGTAATTCACACAAAGAACAATTAGACACATATAAATTATTATCTTTAAATAAGAATCATTATTTGTGCCTAAAGTACTTTTACTTTTTCCCATGGAACATAAAATTTATGAAAGTTATGCTCTTATTCATACAAATCTTTGATACATTCAATCGCTAATAACTTAGCATTAAAATAGAAAGAAACACATACTTTCATAATAAAGCATTGATAACTACATTTTCCTTACCTTGCTTATACCTTATGACATATATAAAAGACTATATGAACTCACTTCATTTAGCATGTCTTTTATTAAGATTTTGTTATCCTTAAAACTGCTTCAAGCTCTTATGATTGGTTTGAATTATAAATTTTATTAGCCATAGGTATTGTTGCCATGTTTGCAGTGCTCTCACCAAAGCCTACATCTCCTTATGATAGGTTATGTATTTCAAAGAAGCTCTACTAAGCTTTTCACTAAGATAGGTAATAGGTTTTTCTTCTTACATAAACACAACTCCAATTTTCAAACCCGACACATCACATTCAATTTCAAAAGTATTAACAAAGTTAGGTAAAGCTAATAAAGGTGCACTAATTAATTTAAATTTTAGCAAAGTAAAAGCATTCTCTTCTACATTCCTTTATTTAAAGCCAACACTTTTATCATGTCAGTCAATGGTGTAGCTATAGTACTAAAAGCATAAATAGATTGCCTATAAAAGCTTACCACACCTTAAAAGATTACACCTCTCTAGCTACTTTTTATATAGGCAAATCCTCTTGATTTTTCCTTTATCCATTTAATCATATTAGCGCTACCCACAAAACCTAAGAAAATAACTTTATTTATACAAAAAGAATACTTTTTAAGTTTAGCAAATAACTTCTCTTTCTTCAAAACATCAAAAACTAACTTAACATGTTAGAAATGCTCATCCGAGGATTTAGAAAATATAAGAAGGTCATTGAAATGTACAACCACAAACTTACTAAGATAAGCATATAGAAAATGGTTTTTCAATCTTATGAAAGTGCTAAATGTATTAGCCAAACCAAAAGGCACAACTAACCATTCATATAAATCATATGTAATTTAAAAGCAATTTTCCACTAACCCCCTCTATCATCCTAATTTGGAGATAGCCATTTTTTAAAATCAATCTGAGAAAACATACTAGCACCATGCAATTCATCAAACATATCATCAAGCCTATGAACAAGATGTCTATATTTAATAATTATCTTATTATTACTCTGCAATTAACAAATACTCTCTATGTTCCATCTTTTTAAGGCCCAAGTAAAATAAGAATAACACAAGGACTTATCCTTTCCCTTATCAAACTTTTCTCCATTAGCTCATTTATTTGCCTTTAAATCTTTTTTGCTTCTTTAAGATTACTCATATAGGTGGGTCTATTAGGAATTTAAGAGCCTATAATGAAGTCAATTTGATGTTCTAATCCTTTCTCCATAAGCTCACCTATTTGATGTTTTATCCCTCTTAATGACTATAGTTATTTAGGCATCTCTTTAAAGAGCAAGTTTTCATCATATTTAAAAGAAAATTGTTAAGTCATTAGTAAAAAACATGCCTCCTTGTGCAACATCAAAATCAAAGGTGTTTAGGCTAATAGGCTTTCCTTACATCTTTCTCTTTTGCATAAAAACTTTCTTCACACCCTCTCTTTTTGCATGCACCTCTCATTTCTTTTGTGCATCACTTTTGATCTCTATTTTTTTCTTTCTTTTCTTATGCCTTTCTATGGTTTTCTAATAACTATTCTTTTGTTGAGCAATTAGCTCTTTTTCTTTCATATGGGTACTTTCTTTCTCTCTCTCACACATATTTTTTTTTTATCTTCATGCAGCTCTTTTAGAGATAAAAGAGAAAATACATTGTATTCTTCATCCATATTAAACTTATATTTCTTGGTAATACCATAATGTTTAGCATGTTTATCAAACTACCGTAAATGCCCTAATAAGATATGAATAACTTACATAAGCATAACATCATACAAAACTTCATCAATATACTTTTCATAAAAAAGGAAACTCTAACGTGCTTTGTAATGCTAACTTCACCATAATCATTAAGGCTTTACAAGTTATAAAAATTAAGATGTTTAAGTGTAGGCAAGTTTAATTTTTTCACCAAGTAAGTACTAATGGCATTTGTGCAACTACCTCTATCAATTATCAAACAACAAAACTTGGCTTAGATCCTACAAGTTGCATAAAGGATGTTTTCCCTTTGCTCATCTTCATCTTTAACTTGGGCACTAAGTGTTCTCCTCATAACTAAGAACTATTTGCTATCTACCTATTTAAGGTAATCTTTAACATCATTGGATCAACCAGTAAGGGCATGTTAGGGTCACTTTCTTGTTTATCTCTGCTTTCAAACTTTCCATTGATAACCACCATAGGTTTCTTATTGGAACAATCTCTAGCCATGTGTCGTCACCCTTGACATTTGAAACATATAATAGAACTTTTTTAGGCATGATGGGTTTAGTTTTGATGGACTTATGTCCTTCCTTGCCTCCTTTAGTGAATTCAACTTTGAGCTTATTGTTGTGCTTTTTGGTTATTCTCCATTTGTTAGGCCAATTTAATATTGAAGGATTGGGCTTAAAAGTTTTCCCTTTAAGTTGTCTTTTCACCTTTAAGGCCATATGGCGTATGTCCTCTAAACCATATAATATTGCAACTCCACCATGTTAGCAATCTCCTTCACCATTAAAATCTGCATGTTTAGTGAAAAAATTTTTCATTGCGAATGAGGCATATTTCGTAGCTAGCCAAGCTTAGCGATGGAGTTTTGTCCTTTTCTATATTGGTTTCTACTAATGAGTCGCGATGGAATTTCATTATGTTGCCATCTCTAACATTGAAAACTTCAATCGCTAAAATACCATCACTAAGCTTAGTTATGAAAATTTCCATTGCTAAAAATAACAATAAAATTTTTCGTCGCTATTATATCACTAGAGCTTGTGATGAAAATTTCCATCGCAATTCCATCACTAATGTAATAGATTTTTTGTCGTTATTCCATCACTATTATTTTAATTAGTATTTTTTATATTAAAATTTATATATTATTTACTTTCTATATCTTTATTTATATATTATATTTATTAAAATTAATATTAAAAGGAACATAATATATAAAAATATTTATTTTATTAAAATTAAAATAAATTGTATTATGTTTACAATAAGATTATACATATAAAATACATAAATATGAAAAAAAAAACTATTAATTTATGTCGTGATCAAATGCCAACAAATAATCACATCCTCTAGAGGCAAAGGTGTTGTTGGGGGTGATGTACTGGAGGCCTTTAACTGTGCATAAATTACTAACATAGAAGTTATTGTCTATTGCATGGTCTATTGCATGCTCTCTTGAAGGGCAGTAAAGCTCACATCAAACTCATACTAAAGCTCATTTTGGACTTGTATTCTAATGTGTGACACCAATTCTAGGTCTAGAACCATTTGTTATGTGGCTGAGTAAGAGTTGATGCAATAAGGTGGACGATTAGATGTCACCTTGTAGCCAAGTTTATATGTTATGCTTTTGTTGTATCCTCTTACAACATCTAAGTATAAGTGGTTGATGTAGAGGGCTTGAGGTCCCTCAAAACCCTTCAGTAGTTATGAAGTAGATTTAGCAATACTTATCTTAATAAATATGAATAATCATTATGAAATATAATTGACGTTATTATAATTGCAATTTATTCAAAATGAAAAATAGTGCACTAATTTTTTATTTAAATCACAATGGCGTCTTGGGATTATTAATAAACAAATTGATTATTTCTCTGTTTAATATGTGTCTTCATGAAAATCTCCAAATCTGTGGTCAGACATTTCAATTTGTTCTCCTGAAATAAAATTTTATTACTTTAATTGGAATATTTTATTAAATAAAAATAATAAGTATATAAACTAACCAAATCTAAGATGTACTTAAGGAATTATCTAGATTTGGTTGTATGGCTAGATAGACCAGCGCCAACTACAGCAGCCTCTGTGCACGTTTTTTTGGAAACTTAGGTAAACTGAGCTTGAAATTCTAGTTTATCCCATTTATGCTTCCAAAAATTCTAAATATCTTTAGGGACACATTATATCTGATTACCATGTCTCCGATGGGATAAAGTATCTAAATATCATTTAGTATATGCAAGCTCCCATGCAATCATAACCATGGACTCCATAGCGACATCCAAAAGAAAATTTTTCTAGAATCTAAGGAAACAAAATATGAACACATGAATTAAAATTATATTAATTAAAAATTTTAAATTTTATCTTTAACTCCTTTAGGTAGAAATCCTTAGTGTCTGCTAACATCGACCTTTTAAGCATAACCTTTAGAGTCCAAATGCTCATTGAAAATTAAGGACATGGAACTATAACACTAATTTCCTAGGATTAAACTTAAAAAAAATGCAAAGTCACATAATATATAACCAATATATTTATTTATACACACATACACACACACACACATATATAGGATTAGATGATTATTTCATACCATGTACCAACAATCTATAGCCTAAGTCAATGAAAAGATAGAGGATCATCTATAGATGTAGTAAAAGTATCATAGGCAGGCGATAGTATAGGTGCAGTGGGTGATGAAAGAGGCAAAAAATATGAAAGTGATGTTACAACTAGTGGAGCCAAAAGTGATGTAGTATGCTGAATAAACAATGGTACATAAGGTGACAAAAAAGAAGGCTATCTTGTTGGCCTTGGCTAGTACCTTTTGTAGTACCTCACCCTGATGAACTCACACGACATCAATCATTCCCTCACATCTTATGAAATATATGAATATATATGCTAAGAAATTCACTTACATTTAAGCATTATAATATAAATATTATAAATTGAGTTGTGATAATACTAGCTCTAATCACTATCGACATTATGTAAATTAACATCATCATCCTCATCATCAACATCATCTAATTCTTCATTTTCCAATAATTTTCCTCCTTGCCACTCTCATCAATGTTAATAAATGAAACCATGAGATTAATCAAGCTTATTCATTAATCATCAATTTGAAGGTCGATTTCATGAATCTATGTGTCATCATCTTGGAAAAGTTCACTATTGGTAGTCAGAACTTCCACCATAGATCTAGCTTTAATTTTGCAAATAGCCCACCCATCATTCTTGTCCTACTTTAAGCTAGGATATATGGCATAATACACATGTGTGTCTTGCAATGCCAGGACAAATGGTTCATACTTAGTAAATCTCTTTTTATAACTCACATTAGTAAGTTTGTATTGCTTATGAACTGTCATACCAACATTTAGTCTAGAATCAAACCATTTGTAGTAGAATAAAATAGTTCTCTTATAGGGTAGCACAGTGTACTCTAACTCTAAAACTTTAGTTAATTGACCATAGTAGTCACTCTCATTAATACTATAATTTGTGCCCTTTATGCCAACCCCACTATTATTAGTTGCTTTATTAGAACCATGTGCTCTCGAGTGAAATTAGTAATTGTTGACATAATATCCATGATATAACTTTTATAGTTTGTAATGGATCTTTTGCCAAATCCTTTATGAAAAGGTTGGTAACACTATTTGATCAATTATGTGTTTATAATTTAGATTAATTCAACTACTAACCCTTAATTTGAATTACACATACTTGAAAATACCACTTTATCATGCATTTTATATACTCACATATTGATTAAACCAAATAGCAAAATCATTCTCCATATACACATCAAGCTGATTGTTAGTAATTGTTGGGGAACCTTGTAGTAACACACCCTGACATGTAAATCTTTCACATCATATAAACAAAACAACATACATAAGTATATACAAATGTAGTTTGATATTATTACTATAAAATAGAAATCGAAATGAATACTTAATAAAAGTTGTTACTTCCTCATAGTTCACTAGAATGTACGTATGCATAACATGATATTCTTTGTCAATCAACATTCTTATTTTGAACCCCTAAATGGGTAACTTGCAAGTTTGAATATACTAAGCATTCCATCATATTCTTCATAATCTCCTTTATATTCATCATTATTTTAGGGGACTTTTCGATGCCATATATTAATGTAGGGCTCAAAGGAATGTGCATAGAAAGCTAAAGCTTTTTTAACCAAATATGCTTTGCATATCAAACCTTCAACCTAAACTTTTTTTAGCATATTATTTTTTAAAACTTTTTTAAAGGTATCTTTTGAATGGATACATCCATTAAAATTGAACTAGACCTAAATTCTCACTTCATGTGAAAGATGAATTGGGAGATGTTCCATACAATCAAAGAAGCTTGGGGGAAATATACATTCAAACTTACATAAAATAGCAAAAGTGTTTTGCTCTAGTTGCCTTATTCATCCACATATATAACAATTGAAGGTAAATCCTTAAAGAAAAGGCTCAACTCTATTAGGACTTGCCAAACATGTGCCACAAAGAGTTCCCAAAATGTAATTGGTATCAACTGCTCCATGAATACATGGCAATTGTGACTTTTCATTGTAAACAACTTAAGCCTTTGCATGTCCACACATCTGTCCATATTTAAGACATATCCATATAGAAATTGCAATCCTTCAACCCATTCACATAGAGCCTTTTTTCCCCATTTGTCAAGAGTGTAACAGGCTTTAGGATATTTCCAATTTTAGGATCACAATCTAATTCTGGTCTTCAACAAAACTATTTCAAGTCTTCTATTTGTTTGGCATCATCTTTGGTTTTTCCTTACGCATTCATCATCATGTTATACACATTATCAAAAACATGTTTCTTAATGTGCATCTCATCTAAATTTTCCTTAATCAGGTTGGTTTTCTAATATGGCAGATTCAAGAATATGCTTTATTTCCTTTAGCTAGTTACTTTTGAAATTGGTCTATTCACTACATAACCATCCATACCAATGTCCTTCGACAATCTTCATTCTTCTGTCTCTACTAATATCTCATATCTAGACCAAATTTTTTGTGCAATGTTCATAATGTGCTATTTTTAAGGAAGGTTATTATGTTCCTCAAGAATGGATAGGCATTACATAAAAAATTAAGTTACTTACCCCTTTTAGTAGAGTAAAAGCATCTAAGTTATCCAAGCAATAAGGATATGCCAATTTCCCTCTTGTACTCCACCGTAACAAAATAGAATTTGCAGGAAAATCATTAATTATCCACATCGATGCAACACGTAGTTGAAAATTTTACTTCTTTGACATATTGTAGGTTTGCAACCTAACTTCCCGTAATTTATTCTTCTTTGCATCAATGGTTAAAAGAATAAATCCAACTTTTCCTTTAGATTCTTAGGTCTCAGAACTATCATAGTTAAAAACATATATTTTTCTGTCATACACATCCATAGGGGTAAATTATATGGAGTGACTATTACAAGTCAAGATGAATTTTGTTACTTTAATTGACCGAATTTATGAAACCATCTATGCAAATTTCAAGTCTTACGTTCCTACATTTAGCTACAAATGTCAGATGCATCTTATCGAAATGCTTTTATTATTTCAAGTTTGAGCAATGCCTCATCACACTATCTTTTTCTTCAACATGCTTGACATGCCATCTCATATCTTTTTCCATAGTTTTAGATGCATACAACCTCCATAATCTTGGAATGAGCGAAAAGTAGTACATTTTCTTATAAAGAACTATTGATTTTTGTTTAGAACTTCCAACACTATATGACCTATACTATCAAAATGCAAAAAAAATGCAATTGCTTAATTCACTATTTTTTCCCTAACGAACCATACAACCTTCTTACAACAATGAATCTTTTATATTGATAAACCTATTCCTTATACCAATTTCTTTATGTTGTGGAACTTCTCAGTCATAACATTATCAATTGAAAACAACTTTTACATTAATTGCCATATGTCATCATAACACCTTTCAAATATATGATGTTCTACTTGAATAATTGAGCAACAATTGACAATTGTAAATGGGTACCACATTCATGTCATACTTTTTTTATCTATAGTCTACAACATATTATAAAAATACTGTGCTTCAACATTTGGTGCTTCCTCTACATCACTTATAAGAAATGACAAACCAGTAACATCAAATACAATTTTCATGGTAGATGTTATGAGCTTCATAATCTACAATAAAAGGAAAGTCTATTTCCTCCACACTAACTGATATTAACAAATACGTTCTCACATATGGTTCATCATGTCTAGACCACTAATAATAACTAAGTACAAATCTATATTGAGCCATAGATGGTCTATTACAAGATTATTAATTTATTATATTATTTAATTATTGCTTAATTATTTACTTTTAATGTTATTTAATTATAAATTTAATTATGATGTTTTAATTATAATATTATTTTATTATTTATTATTTTTTAATTCATTATATCATTATTATTATAATTATATAATATTATTATTAATTATTAATTAATTCATATTAATTTTGAATTATTAAATTATGCAATATTATTGTTAATTATTATTATTTTTATTAATTTTAATTAAATAATTCAATATTATATTATTTGTTAGACTGTTGGTCAAACCTCTTATTTGATATTCACAATATAGATTTAAGAGTTATAATACCTATTTTAAATGTTGTTGTTGCATAAATTAAGATAGAAACTCATTCAAAGTTGAATGGAAGTGAACTTCAAGTCTCAAATTTGATCTCAAACTCACAACCACCACAAAATAGTTATGATTGCTACCTTAAGAAATAAAGGAACCAAAAGCTCCAGTTGGTTTTGCGTTGGGCTTCATGACTACGACTTTCAAAAGCTTTAAAAAGTCCTACAATAGGCCCTCAGGAAACCAGTTGATAAGTGCCACGTGTTTGAGGAGATGTTAGAAGATTTGAAGTTAGCAATAGTGAGTATTGGTAGCGACCCCAACTCACCCTTGAGATTAAACATTATCCTTCAGTTTGATTCATGGTCAAGGTAGCAGTCCTCTATTCCAACACTATCTCAGTAGCTACTGCGACCAAGAATCTCAATCGCGACCTTTGTAATTTGTTAAAGGGTACCAATGACTAGTTTTTGAATGACCAATGCTTGAGTGTCAGGTGTCACTAGTTGTTAAACACATTTTAATATCATGATTGACAATGGAAAATTTTAGAGCAAAAAGTAAATATGATTGCAACACCCTTGCCTCTACCATGACTTGTCTCTAATAAGTATTTAATGCAAGATTTATCTCCACACTTCAGAGGTTTGCATATATTTTTTATTATAATGGCTCTTTGATGGTGGGAACTTATACACACCCCACCAAATGGCTTTGAATGCTAGAGGATAACATTTAATTATGATCAAACTCTTGCAATTTGATTTTTTTTTAACACTTTAACTCCTTTTTTCTTTGTACTTGGTTTGTTAAAAGTTAGGCGTTAGCCTAAAAATTTTGGGTCTGGGTTTCAAAGTGAGCTTAAGTGAGAGAAACTTTTGTGTAAGGCTATGTATGAGCCTTAAACACAATTATAAAAGGTTTTAGTGTGAGACATGGGAAAATTCTTATAAGTTTGGTGTGAGCTTATAAAACACCATTGAGAGTTAGTGAAATACTGAATCAAGTAATTTGAGAGTAGACATAGGGTTTGTTAAAAGGTTTTAATGCAACCATTAGGAAAATACTTATAGATTTGGTGTAAGCTTATAAAACACCAATAAGAGTTAGTGAAATACCTAATTGAGTAATTGGAGAATGAACATAAGGTTTTTTAAACCCAAACCACTATAAATTGCTTATCTTGATACTTTTCTTATTATCTCTAATCTTTAATTTGTTCAACTCCTTCCAAAAGTTCAAATTTCTCATAAATTTAAACCCCCTTCTTAGTGCACAAGGGCTAACAAGTGTTATTAGAGCAAAGATCTCAAATTTGATTTGAATTTCTTGAGAAAAGATCATGGCACAAGAAGGAATCCACACTCACCTTAAACCTGTTTTGATGGATTTGACTATACTAATTAGAAGTATAAAATGGAGATCTATCTTGATAGTGATGTGGTAGATGTTTGGGATGTTGTAGCTAAGGAATAAAAGCCAACCACTAGAGTAATAGATGGAAGTAAAGTGTTACTTCCTAAAGAAGAATGGGTTAAGGCTTATAAGAAGGCAAATGGTAAAAATAAAAATGCGATGGCAATCATCTTGAGCTTTGTTTCAAGGGAAGAATGTGAAAGAGTTCAATATTGTCACACCACTCACGGGATATGGAAGGCCTTTGAGAACTACCATGAAGGCACAATCAAGTAAAATCAAGTAGATTAGGCATGTATATGGTGGATTATGTGCTTTTCATGATAAAAGAGAGTGAGAGTGCCATCGAGATGACTAATAGACTACTTGCTATTGTCAACAACATGAAGAATTATGGGAGAACTCTTACTAATCATGGGGTAAACACTAAAATTCTTAAAATTTTTCCTTTATAAAAGTTTAGGGCTATGGTGTGTAGTATTGAAGAGTTTAATAAAAACATTGCCAAGTTCAATTGATGTATTCATTGGAAAACTTCTTACACATGAGAAGGCCACAAAGAAAGATGAAGAAATGAATAGGATGAGAGGACAAAGAGATAACAAAGCTCTTACTCTCTAGTCATCTAATAAAGATAAAGACATGGAGGTGGGCTCAAGTGAAAGTTATGAAAGTGAAAAGAAGAATAAGAGCTAGCCATAGTTTTCAAGGTGATCTAAATAACTTATGAAGAGAAGAAACCTAAAGAAAGCATCATTCGACTTTAAAGAGAAGAAGAATGATGTGAATTGCTTTGAATCTGAGAAGCAAGATCACATCAAATCTGATTATCCCAAACTAAAGAAGAAGAATAAATGGGATAAAAAGAAGAAAAAAGGGCTTCAAAGCAACATGGGATGATGACTCAAATGAAAAGAAAGAAGATGATGAAGTTGCAAACTTTTACTTTATAGCTCAACAAGACTCCTTCAATGAGCTAAATACTTCTTTCCAATTCTTGATGATATTGATTCTTATAGGGATAAGGATAAGGATGATAAGCTACATTAAGCTATGTCTTTAAAATGTGATAAATATAAATCTAAGATGAAAGTATATAAGAAAAATATTCTAAACTGGAGGATGATTTTAAAATTTTAAATGATCTTATTTGTAGCTTGAGAACCTCTAATGAGGAACTCAATAAGTCTTTAAAACAACTTTCTAAAACAACATCCCCACTTGATTCTTTAAGAAAAAAATGATTGTTAAAAAAAGAAGAAGAAGAGATCATTAAATTGAGAAATTATATGTCAAAATTTCACAAAGGGAAAGAAGCCTTGTATACACTATTACATCTTAAAGACCACCCCTTATGAGACATAGTCTTGGCTTCAATGGTGTTTCTACATCCATATCTTTGCCCACTTTCATTAGAGCTTTCACACCTCAAATTTCTTACATAAAGGTGCTTGGGAAGAAGAGTGCTCTAAGCACTAAACCTTTCATGCCTAAAGGTAAAGTAAAGGCAACCCAAAGCTCAAGGCCAAGCCACAAAGAGCTAATCATGCATTCATGTACTAAAAGAGACATGCATAAAGACATACATCATAGTCCTCACCACACATGTTTTTGCACACATACATATGACCATGGTACGAAAAGGCCCCCTACTTATACTAAAATGACTTATATGAGAAAGGCTAATAAGTCTAAAATCCAAAGCCACTATTACATGACATATGGACATATTAATGTGTTTGTTACATTAGGAAGGCACATCTCAAACTTGAGGATCCTTCCAAGCCTAACCCTATAAGACTCAAGTATGCTTAGGTACCTAAATAATGGTGAATTTGCTTTACTTCGTAAGTATGCTTGGATACCACTAATGAAGAAGACAATGACTGGCATGTGTATAGTGGATGTTCAAAGCATATGACTATAAACAAAAATCTATTCTGATGCTTTAAATAAAAAGATGGTGGTAATGTGACTTTTGAAAAAAATGTCAATGGTAAGGTAAATGGCATTGGTGTAATTGGTAAGAAATGTTGCCCCCTTATTGATAATGTCCTTTTAGTTAATGGTTTGTAGAGTAATGGATTAAGTATAAGTCAATTATTTAATAAGGCAAAGTTACCTTTGATTGTAGAGAGTGCCTTATGACCACACTGGTAAATGAGAATGTAGTCTTTAAAGGTGAAATGCCAGGTAACACATATATAACTGACTTAAACAATTTGGCTATCCAATCTTTGAAGTGTCTTATGTCAATTACCAATAAAGCATGGCTTTAGCACACAAGACTTAAACATGCAAGCATGGAGCTTCTCTAAAAATTAAATAAAGGAGATATAGTTAAAGGTCTTATAAAGCTTAAGTTTACTAAGGACAAGACATATGGGCCATGTCAAATGAGAAAGCAATAACAAGCATCCTACAAGCCAAAAAATGTTGTAAGTACTTATAGATATATTTAACTCATACACATGGACTTAGTTAGACCTAGTCGGAATGGTAGCCTTAGTAGAGAGAATTATGCATTTGTTCTAATTGATGACTATTCTAGGTTCACTTGGGCTAGTTTCTTGGCTAATAAAAGTGATGTTTTTTTTTTTATTATTTTCAAATGTTTTGCAAAAATAGTTCAAAATGTAAAAGTTTACTTTATTTCTTTTATTAGAAGTGACCATGAAAAAAAATTTCAAAATGAACTTTTTGAAAATTATTGTTTAGATAATATGATTCCATATAAATTTTTGGCTTCTAAAACATCATAAAAAAATGGTGTTATATAGAGAAAAAATAAAACATTAGTTGAGATGGCTAGGACTGTGCTTAATGAGTATTATCTTCCAAACCACTTTTAGGTCAAAGCCATCAATACCTTTTTATATTTCAAATAGATTTTTCAAAAGACCTATTTTAAACAAAACCTCTTATGAGCCATGGAATGGAAGAAAGGCCAAGCTTTCATACCTCAGAGTATCTAGATACAAATGCTACATTTTGAATACTAAGGATAACCTAGGAAAATTTTGCTTCAAAATCAATGAGGGTATCTTTTTAAGCTATTTCACAACTTGCAAGGCTTATAGTGTAACATCCCTATCCACATTCATTGGCATTATCACATGAACATATTCATTGTATAAATGATATGAAATGCCACATGAAGATATGCATTAGATAAATGATCATTTAGTCATGCGATTTGTAGAAGCATGACAATGACACTTGCACCGTTATATTTGGGACACTTGAACATATATATAGTGTTTGTATAGCTGCATGGAAAATTGTCTTATGTTATGTGCATGTTATAGCATCATAAATAATGGTGTTATATAGCTTATTTAAGAGTATAAGGAGCATTTAAGGATGAAGAGATGGATAAAGGTGCTTAAGGAGTGAAGAAGAGGGACTAAAAGAGGAAAAATGAACTTCCAACCAATAGAAATAAAGCACCATGATTTTATATTGTTATAATAAGTTTATATATGACAATTAGGGTAAAAAATGAGGGGTAATTCGTGAGGTATGACAGAAAGAGAGTGAGAGAGAGAGCTAAGGAAAAAGAAGAAGAAGAAGAAGAGAGGGAGAAAAGTGAGCTGCCTAAGTTTTTCTAATTCTGGGATAATAGGTAAGTTAATTTATCTTCTTCTCAACTGAAATTAATCTCTCATGACATGTTAATCATGCATGGTTAGTGAGAATTATAGAGAAATTGAGGTAGAGCTCTTGGATGGAAGTTAAATCCAAGAGAACAAAAGCT
>CATIWR010714245.1:0-10655 GCA_949677035.1 Omphalea diandra | reverse complement strand
TAGTTATGTAAAATTTTAAATTATGTGTATAATTTATTAATTATTTATAATAATATTATCAAAATAAATATTATTCAAAATAATAAATAATTATATCCACTAATAAAATTATTATCTAAATACTTAAAAATTATATTAATATGACACCGTAATATAATATCATATATGACATTATAGTATTAAGAAATTGCATAGTTTTCATAGTATTTTTCTCAGTAACAATTATGTAGTTCTTTAATTGTGTCTAAAATTTAAATTAATACATGAAAAAATAAAATAAAATCAATTTATTGGTCGATCATCAATTTAAATAATGTTCCTACCTAAAATTTAAATTAATGGCCGATCATCAATTTGATTAAACACTTCAACCTCTTACTATAAAGTCACCAAAACAAATGACCAATTTCAGGGTGAGTAGGTTTTCAACATAGTGACAATCAATCATGATGAAGGGCAAATATCTCAATAACCATCCTAAATTTGGCAAAAATATTTTACAGGAATGTATATAATAAAAACTGCTTTACAGGTATTTAGACATGATATAACCCTACAAATTTCATGTTTTTACATTTTGTCTAAAGAAAGAGAAGAACAGTAGTATCAATTATGTAACGACAAATTGTTAAAAAATTTGGGCCTTCAATGAGGCAAGTAATGACAATATTTATATAAACACAAATTGGATACTGAATTCTTTAATTGTTTCTAATATTGATTTATGTACCAAACTAATTTAAATAATAACCTAAATTTTAATAATTAAAAACACATGGAGGAAAGAGATCGCGTGGGAGTTTCATTATAATTTTTTTTTCCGCTCATCATATTATAATTTGTGGTGATTTTTTAAGTTAGAGGATTAAGTTAATACTATTTTATGAGAATCACTCATGACAACTTATCCATGTAGTATTCTCATAACTAATCGGTCCAATACAATGTTTCTAAAATATGTATGTGTGTATTTAACTTAATATCTTGTATTTATGACAAGTAAAATATAGTTATCAATCAAAATACATACTAGTCTTCATTCATTATTATCCCAACAATAATGATCAACTAGGAAAAATTTAGAATTGAATTCTTTACACCTAAGAGTTTCATTATCAAGTCACATATTTGATGACATTAAATAAAATTAACTATTCATGAAATTTATCATTTAGTTATAAACATAATATAGTAGAGATATTTAATAAAATGCAATAATGACATTATTAACAATATCCATTATGAAAATTGGCCTAGGGCATATTAGTAAGAGGTTGAAGTGTATGTGGATAGCTTCTTCTCCAGAAATAAAACAAAGTAAAAACTCTCTAAAAAATAATTGTTCTCCTCATAATTCTCATCCTAATAATAATAATACTCTATTTATAGTCTCCTATTCCCTTTTAAAATAGGAAAAATAGCATCCTCCACCAATTAGAAATCATAACAAACTAAGCTTCCTCTCTTGTGAAGTTTACTCTCTTGCATTGGACTCTCGAGTTCTTCCTAAATTGACTGGAAATTGGACTAAAACTCTGTTTGAAAAATATCAAAATTGGTTCCTAAATAGTCAAATTTCTATTTGGCCTCTGAACTTCTAAAACTGCACAATTTCAACTAAAAAAACTCTCATAATTCATTAATAAGCTCCAGTTTCTAGGATTTTTTATAAAATTACAAAACACAAACCAAAGGTGAGAAATTGTCTAGTATATTTTTTTTTTAAATTAGACTCAATTAATAATAAAACTAGCCCTAAAAAATACTAAAAAATAAAGAATATCAATGGAACAATGAGGCTGTGTATTGATTACAGGCAGCTCAATCGAGTTATTGTGAAGAACAAGTATCCTTTCACCAAGAATAGATGATATGTTTTACCACTTTCAAGGAGCACGAGTGTTTTCTAAAATTGACCTAAAATCAAGATATTATCAGCTCAAAATTTCAAACCCAGATGCACCGAAGACAACTTTTCAAACCAAGTATGGGCATTATGAATTTTTGGTGATGTCATTTGGTTTGACTACTGCACCAGCTACGTTTATGGCTCTTATGAACATAGTGTTCCAGTCTTACTTAGATAAATTTGTAATTGTGTTCATTATTGATATATTGGTGTATTTAAGGAGCAAAGAAGAGCATGAACAACATTTAAGGATTGTGTTACAAATTTTGAAAGAAAAATGACTATTTGCTAAATTAAACAAGTGCGAGTTTTGGATTGACCATTTGGTATTTTTAGGACATATAGTTTTTGAAAAGGACATAGAGGTGGATCCAAACAAAATTGAAGCAATAGTAAGGTGAGAAACCCTAAAGAATGTTGTAAAAGTTTGAAGTTTCTTAGGACTAGCTCGGTATTATCATCGATTTGTTGAGCAATTTTCACTTATAGTTGCTCCTTTGACTAAGTTACTTTAGAAAAATGTACCATTTCAGTGGTCTAAAGCATGTTAGGAGATTTTTGATGAATTAAAAGATAGATTAACATCTGCTCTAGTGTTAGTCATTCCTTCTAGTAATGGAGGATTTATAGTATATAGTAATGTCTCTCATCATGGTTTGGGATGTGTTTTAATGAAGCATGGTAAGGTAATTGCATATGCATTTAGACAACTGAAACCTTATGAATTATCTTACCCAGTACATGACCTAAAACTTGTTGTCGTTGTGTTTGCTTTGAAAATATGATGACATTACTTGTATGGAGAAACTTTTTAGATATTTACAGATCACAAGAGCTTAAAGTATTTGATGAGCCAAAAAGAATTAAACATGAGACAGAGGCGATGGTTAGAACTGCTAAAGGATTATGATTGTACCATTGAGTATCACCCAAGGAAGGCAAATATGGTTGTTGATGCTTTGAGCAAAAAATAAAGAAGCGGTGTAGCTTATTTACAGGTATTTCTATTGTTTATTTAGTTTAATTACGAGCTACGAATATGGAACTAAACATACAAAAGAATGGGGTATTGATTGTTATTTTTCAAGTGAGACCAATGTTGCATGATCGAATTAAAGAAGCAGATGGTAAGGATCCAAAGTTATATAGAATGATTGAAATGGTAAAATATAGGAGACATAAAGATTTTGATATTAAAAATGATGTCTTGATGTTAGGTTCTCATATTTGTGTGCCAAATGTTGATAACTTGCAAAGAGAAATCCTAAAAGAAGCACATAATGCTCCATATGCCATGTATCCAGGAATGACGAAGATGTATAACACCTTGCTATCTCATTTTTGGTGGCCTAAAATGAAGAAAGATGTAGCAGCCTATGTTTCAACATGTTTGAATTGTTAGCATATCAGAACAAAACATCAAGCACCAGCTGAAAAATTGAAACCATTGACGATTTCAGTATGGAAATGAGAAAGAATAACCATGGACTTTGTATATGGGTTTTCAAGGACTTTGAAGAATAATGATGCTATATGGGTGATCATTGATGGACTAACTAAGTCAGCCTACTTTTTGCCTATTCGATGGAGTAGTTCACTTAAGCACTTAGCCAAGAAATATGTGGATGAAATTGTCAGATTACATGGCGTTCCAGTGTCCATTGTATCAGATAGAGATCCACGATTTACATCTCAATTTTGGGTCACTTTGCAATAGGCTTTAGGTACCAAGTTGAGTTTTAGTATTGCTTTTCATCATCAGACAGATGTGAAATCAGAAAGGATAATTCAGACACTTGAAGTCATGTTTCGAGCTTGTGTGATAGCGTTCAAATGTGCATGGGATGAATATATTGCCTTGATTGAATTTGCTTATAATAATCATTATCATAGTAGTATACAGATGACACCATATGAAGCACTATATGGAAAAAAATGTCAAAGTCTTATCTATTGGGATGATGAAGGGATGTGTGTTTTAGAAGGGCCAGAACTAATGCAAGACACTATGGATAAGGTGAAGGTAATCAAGAGCAAACTTAAAGCAGCACAAGAAAGGTAAAAGAGTTATGTAAACCGACACATAAGAGAAATGGAATATGAAATGGGAGACAAAATGTTCCTTCAAGTTTTACCATGGAAATGAATAATTCAATTTGGTAAGAAGAGGAAACTGAGTCTTCAATATATAGGACCCTGTGAGATCCTAGAAAGAATTTGTCCATTAGCTTACAGGTTAGCACTACCACTTGAGATAGCTTAGATTCATGATGTCTTCAATGTGAGTATGCTAAAAAAGTATCGGTTTAATCCTATACATATACTTAAAGATCCAGCAATAACCATTGCAGATTATATAAGTTACATTGAAGAACCAGTGGAAATCATTGGTTATAACATGAAACAGTTACAAAATTAAGAAATCTCTTTAGTTAAGGTGTTATGGAGAAATCACTCATACGAAGACGCTACATGGGAAATCGAAGAGAACATGAAATGATAATATCCACATTTGTTTATAGGTATTGAATTTCGAGGATGAAATTCTTTATAAGAGAGGAGGAAATGTAACATCCACATCCACATTCCTTGACATTATCACATGAACATATTCATTGCATAAATGATTTGAAATTCTACAAGAACATATACATTGGATAAATAATCATTTAGGCATGTGAATTGGAAAAGCACGATGATGACACTTGCACCATTGCATTTGTGACACTTGAACATATATATAATGTTTGTATAGTTGCATGGCAAATTGTCTTATATTGTATGCATGTTATAGCATCACAAATAATGGTGTTATAGAGCTTATTTAAAAGTATAAGGAGCATCTAGGGATTAGGAGATGGATAAAGGTGCTTAAAGAGTGAATAAGAGGGACCAAAAGAGGAAAGTGAACTTTCAACCAATGGAAGTGAAACACCATGATTCTGTCTTATTGCAATCAGTTTACAAATGGAATTTTTCACCCTTTAAGATCAGAATAGAGAGGTTAAATGTGAGAGACAACAGAAAAAAGAGAGAGCTAAGGAAGAAAGAAAGAAAGGAAGAAGAAGAAGAAGAATAATAATAATAATAATAAGAAAAAGAAGAGGAAGAATGAGAGGGAGAAGAGTGAGCTGCCTAGGAAACAATCCTAAGGTTTTCTGATTCTGGGACAATAGGTAAGTTAATTTATCCTCTTCTCACATAAAATTAACCCCTCATGACATGTTAATTATTCATGGTTAGTGAGAATTATGGAGTATTTGAAGTAGAGCTCATGTATAGAAGTTGGAATTCAAAAGAATAAGAGTCGATTGTGTTGATTTTATTGTTAGAGCAGAATTTTGTACCCACGATTTCATAACCTTAAAAGAGGAATTAGGGAAAGTTCAAAATATGAAAGTTGTAGGTTTATTCCCCACATAAATGCATATGAAATAGTTTTTCTTGATTTTGTGTGTGTGAGGAGATATGACTTCATTATTAGGGCTGGTTGACAACCGATCAAAATCATCTCAGTATTTATGTTTTCATATATTTTGATGATTTTATGTGCTAATTTAGACAAAATGTAAAAAATGAAATTTGTAGAGTTATATCATCTCTAAATACCTATAAAGCAGTTTTTATTATATACATTCCTGTAAAATATTTTTGCTAAATTTAGGATGGTTATTGAGATATTGGCCCTTCATCATGACTGATTGTCACTATGTTGAAAACCTACTCACCCTGAGATTGGTCATTTGTTTTGGTGACTTTATAGACTGAATTAGATAATGAGGAAAACATGAAAAATCTTCCTTTATGTGTTGTGTAACTTTTGATCAATCAATTTTTCAATTTGATTTGTAAAATTTGAGATATACCCAAGAATGTAAGACCTACTAAAACTGAGATGATATTAAAATAAGGCAAAATTCAAAAATTCACCACATTTTCTATATGTCTTATATTAATCCGAAATTTGAGTATGGTCTATCATTATGTGTCTAGTGTATTTGAAAAAATGAATAAAGTCATTTGGATAAGTGTATCTGGAGTTATTGTTGTGAGAGTGTAGCAAGCTCAGGCTGCCATATAAGAAAAATATGCATAAACACTAGGTCCACTTGGATGGATCATGCCATAGTTGTATACCAAGCATTCATAATCATGTTGAAATACTTATAACTATGTATGCATCAAATGTTAGGATCTCAACACTTTGAGGAAGCCTTTAAGAGAGAACCAAACATACCATAAAGGTTAGTCACATCAAAAGGAGAGTAAAAACCATAATTAGATTCTAATGTGTATGTGTGATAATTTTATGATTTGATTATGTTATATTACATGTATATGTGATTGAATTGTTACATTTTACATGCAAATACAAGTCAAGTGAGAATTATATGTTCTTAATGATTACTTGGTATACCATTATGAATGAACACTTGTATATGGAACTAAAAGGATGTTATAACCGGCTTGTCAAACACTTTGCAAATCACTTAGAAAAGGGACCAATATGTCCTATTAGCACATATTATCGATCAAATGATCCACTTGTTATATGCTAGTCAGCAAAATCAAATGTCACTCGAATCACATGAATTCCTGGGAGCAATGTTTGCCTTGCAAGGTCACGGTAAAAATCAATCATTGCATTAGCACTTACATAGTAAATTGTTATACTTGTAATGTATCCTAATGATATTTGATTGTTGGTTGTGCCATAAGAATCTAATTATTATTTTTATTCATTGAGTCGCGACTCACCAAATATCAATTATGTTTTTCAGATACTGAAGTATAGGGTTTGAATACCTTGATGCATAATGTTTTGCTTAGAGACTCATGGACCACAGGTTATCGACTGAATTCCAACTCTCTCTCTCCTTGTGTCGTATACATACATCTAGCTTAGAGACTCATGGGCCACAGGCCGTCAACTGAATTTCAACTCTCTCTCTCTCCTTGTGTCATGTACATATATCTAGATAGGAACTAGTTTATAGTCACTAGCCTTGAACATTAGTTAACATATATGTACATTAAAGGCATGTTGGATTGTGTTTGTGTGATGAATAAACATTTATGCGTATGTAGAAAACTAATTAACTAATTGAACTTTTGATAAATTTTTTTAGATAATTAGAGTGTTCATTGTAAAAACATTGTATTAATACTGAATATTATTCCCTGACAACATTATATAATGACATTATAAGCCAAGAAAACTAAATTAATTAATATTGTTTAACATCAAATCCCCAACATAATTTATATAAAATAATATCAAAAGAATTTAGTATCCAATTTGTGTTTATATAAATAATCAAACTAAATATTTATAAATATTATTTTATAAATAACATTATTTTAAGATAATAAGCTTCAATATTATTATTTAAATTAAAGAACTTCAGTATCCACTTATTTAAACATTATATAATCAAACTAAATCAAAATAAGCTTATTGATGATCGCAAATAAGTACAAGAGTTATGTAAACTATGCAAGTGGTCGATCATCAATTTAAATAATGTTCCTACCTAAATTAGGTTACAAAAATAAAATAAAATAAATATTGCATAAATAGCATTCAAATATTTCATATAATAGCAAATTTAAAAAATAAAATATTCAATTTTTTAAATTTAAATTTTATTGATAATTTTAAATTTAAAGCTGGAGATTTTACATTTTGTATTGATAATACCAAATTTAAATTTAAAGTTGGAGACTTTACAATTTTTTATTGATAATTTTAAATTTTAAATTAAATACTTGCCTCTTGAAGTGAAAAACTCTCTACCTCAACCAAAAAAGATTTTAACCTAATTACAAAATATTTCAAAATTTTAATTAAATTACACTAAAAATAAATTAAAGATTCACTTAAATTACTAAATGTCATAAATTTAAAATTTTTAATAATTTAATTAAATTACACTTAAAGACCCACTTAAATTAGTAAATTTAATAAACTTATTAAATTACAATATTTAATAAATTTACACTTAAATTATTAAATTTAATTAATTTAATTAAATTACACTAAAAATAAATTAAAGATCCACTTAAATTACTAAATGTAACAAATTTAAAATTTCTAAAATTTAATTATATTACACTTAAAGACCCACTTAAATTAGGATGCAAGAAACACAAAGAAATAGAATGGGGATAGACTAAAAATATGAAAAATTAATAATTTTTGGGCCTAATATGTGATTTTTGATTAAATATTGTTAAGGTTGTCATTATATAAAAAATCAACTTATCTTGCAATATATATTAGGCCTAAAAGGAAGAGACTTATTTAAACATTATATAATCAAACTAAATCAAAACAAGCTTATTGATGATCGCAAAATAAGTACACGAGTTCAGTACAAGCAACATTTAACATTACCCCATTAGTATCAATTACTCAATAAGAGCATTACTAAGTAAGAACAACAATTACTTAGTAAGATCAACAATTAACAGTACCCCATTAGTAGCAATTAAATCTAAAATCCAAAATATTTACCCCTTCACTAGCAATTAAACCTAAAATCCAAAACAAATTATCAAAACCAAGACCAGAATCACTGTATAAACACCACATCAGCATGACAAACTCCATTTGAAAGTTGGATAAAATTGTAATACAATATAAAGTTTATATATCAAATTGTTATCAGAGATATGTAAGCCTTGACTTTAAAGAATGATGAGTTCATAATTTAATTGAATAGCTAATTAAAAATATATCCAAACCCTATGTGATTAAATTGAATTAATGAAGAAGAAGCTATCCACAAGAGAACACACATCATTATATCCTATGTTTTTAAAATTACAATGAACACACATCATCATTTTGAAAGTTTCTTTGTTTTGACAAATCATTATTTTTCTACTTTTTAAAAATTTGATTTTTGTCATGTATTAATGACAATTGATGTTAAAATACTTGCAAAATATGTAATTTTTATATTTATTCTTAGGTTAATTATGACACATTTAATTTTAGTATTTGTTGGACTAAGATGATCAAATCTTGGTCAAACTATTTTTTTTTTTTTTATCTTGACAACACTCGAACCACTATAAGTCTTATGTGTTGATTCTTTTCTTTCTTTTTAATAATTTAATTATTTGTGTTCCCACCAAATTTTAAAATTTTTACTAATTCATTCATCTTTCTTAGTGCTCAAGGACAAATAGTATTAATTATTAATTTTAATTTATATATGAAATAAATTTTAATTTTAATATATGATATAAAAAATATTTCATATATAAAATATAATTTTTTAAAATCACTTACTTTAAAAGATTTTATAAATATTTTTTATTTAAAAATTCAATTTTATGAAATCTATTATATATAATAAAATTAAAATCTAATATATAAAATAAAATTTAGGCAATCATAACATATCATCTATGAATTAGCACACTTTCTCATTTAGATTTTTTTATACAACTTTAAAATATTGTTGGAGCATTATTTGTGTTAGCCATGATCAATAGGGCCTCATTCTCATGAGGAAGTGATAGGTCTATTGAATGGTTTTGGATCCTATAGATCATCTGGTAATGTAACGTGGCTGTCATGGCAGAAGCCACTTGAGGAGCTCCAGTTATTTGGATTTGTACCTTCAAAGCACTTAGAACATGAGGATCTTTGAAGGACAGATTAAAGTTGGGATAGAAGGTAAACATAATAGTCCCTGCATTGAGGGACGTTTCTAATGTCCCAATAACAGCATACTGGTACTCCAGATATCGATTGTCTAGTAAGGCAATCCTTGCAAAGACTGACAATCCTTTAAATTTAATTTAAATATAGACTAGACAATTTGATAAATAAAATTTTAATTATTAAACTTTTATTTGCTAATGATTAAAAAGTAATTATTGAAAACACATTCAATAATAAAATAATAAAAAGGATAAGAGAAAAATTCACACAAAATCTAAATCCACAATCAATTAACTTAAGAATTAAGAAAATGAAATAAAAATTATTAAAATGTGGTTAATAATTTTTATTTATAGAAGATTTTTTATATAATGAAACCTAAAGTCATTATTAGTTAAAGTATTAGTAATATATTGAAATTAAAATGAAATAATTTTATTTATCTATATATAAAAATAGAGATGAAAGTGAATTTTTTAAATTGAGAAAAAATATTTAAGATATATATTGATATGAGAGACTTTAATACGATTGATTAAAAATTTAATAAGCTAAATTTTATTGATTGAAAAAAATATGTGTATGCATTAATTGAAGTAAATATTCTTGTTAGAAAATGAATGGGTGTTCCAGTATTATTTGTTAATGTAAATACATCTTTAGTTATTTTTAATTAGCTATTCCTATATAAAGTCTATTAGAAATTAGTGAATGTGGATTGCGGAATTTTTGGGCTTTGCTTTAATATGGGCAGCATCGTTACTCATCGCAGTTTACCTTTGTTTATTTTATTTTATTTTTTCATCTATCAATTTAAATTTTAGACACAATTAAAGAACTACATAATTGTTACAGAGAAAAATACTATGAAAATTATGCAATTTCTTAATACTATAATGTCATATATGATATTATATTACGGTGTCGTATTAATATAATTTTTAAGTATTTAGATAATAATTTTATTAGTGGATATAATTATTTATTATTTTGAATAATATTTATTTTGATAATATTATTATAAATAATTAATAAATTATACACATAATTTAAAATTTTACATAACTA